>SKCR01034805.1:0-242820 GCA_019454045.1 Zanthoxylum bungeanum | reverse complement strand
AGATAGACAAAGGAGGCTGATTGGGTTATCCCAATCAACGTACATAGATAAGATCTTGGAACGGTATAGTTTTGGTAACTGTAAGACAGTAAATATACCGTTCAGACATGGGATTCATCTCTCAAAGAGACGTGTCCACAAACAGAAGATGAGAAGGTTAGAATGTCTAACCAACCTTATGCTTCGTGTTTGGGTAGCATAATGTATGCCATGTTATGTACAAGGCCTGATATCAGTTTCGCTGTTAGCGTAACTAGTCGATATCAGTCCAATCCAGGTAATGACCATTGGATGGCCATTAACATATCCTAAAGTATCTTAAGGTACTAAGGATAAGTTAATAATTTATGGAGGAAACGAACTGCAAGTTAATGGGTATACAGACTCCGATTTTCAATCGGATCCCGATGATAGAAAGTCTACATCTGAATTTGTCTTTACCCTTAACGGAGGTGCAGTTTGTTGGAAGAGTTCCAAACAGGGATCGACAGCAGATTCCACCACTGAGGCGGAATATATTGCAGCTTCTGAAGCTGCAAAAGAGGCTGTGTGGATAATAAATTTATCACAGAATTGGGAGTTGTCCCAAATATCGAGAATGCGATTCCGTTATACTGTGATAATACTGGAGCCATTGCGCAAGCAAGGAACCGAGGGCGCATCAGAAGTCGAAACATGTGGAACGCAAGTACCACATCATTCGAAATATCGTGTCGCGATGGGATATTGTCGTGTGCAAGGTACCGAGTGAAGATAATGTAGCAGACCCGCTGACGAAAGACATACCTCCGAATCTGTTTGATAAACACACGTGGAGTCGATGGGTATTAGATACAATCGATATTGGCACTAGAGCAGTGGGAGATTTTGTTGGGGTTGTTACTCAGAGCGCCAATTCCCCGTTGTATTTATTTTGAATACTTCTGTAAAACATTATTATTATGAATAATATATGCAGTTTCTATAATATAATCTATCTTATTAAATGGTAAAGACGTAATGACCTTAGAATGATAGTCATGGTACTGTTGCAAAAGCTTCGCAACTGACATTGAGTAGTATCATGACGTTGTCATTCTCAGATTGTTCCTGGTCAAAGTTTACACTACTTGGTCAGTATAGTAAACCCGTTGAGACCAGTACATGTCGTATACTGGAATATATGATTCCAATGGTTTCTCAATAAACCATTAGTCTTGGAGACTAGTATAGACGTGTAGGTGTTTATAACGGATAAACACTGAACGACTCACCGAAGATTCTTAATGGATGGTACACCAGCGTCAATAAGAATCTTCTCGGGTTGAGTAGCACTTGTGATTCTTAGACTTGAGATGCCATTGTGGGCACATGAGACATCTTCTACACTTAGATGGCAGTCACGTCATCGATCTATTTAGATCAGACCTCCCGCCGCTGTTCGTTGGGTGTAGATAGATCCTCAGGGTGTCCTATGTGTATCAAGATAGGATCCGTCAGTTCTGTGTATCAGAGCATAGGTAGTCCATATGATTAGCAATCAGATAAAACCATGGGCCCGTGGTAAAGTTAGAAGCTAGTTCTAAACATTCTTAGAGATTGCTAATGGAATAGTCGACTGGATAATCCCCGTAGAGATTTGACGTTTACATCTATATCTCTGGGATTTATCCGGATACCTGTGACGGAGGAATTATACATTTGCCATGACCTCGACCTGCATGGTTCATCGAGATTATCCGTGATCGTCATAATCTACGGGTGGATAGATTATGGACACGAAATTTGATTTCGTGACGGATATACCTGAATCTAGAGAGTCTCAATAATGAAACATACTCATAGAGCACAAGAGCAACATTAATAAATAATATTGATTATTTATAAACTCGTTTAAAGGTTAAACGCAAGATACGTGCTAAAGGGACTAGATAGTCATTTGCCTAATTATTGTGTATTTACATTTAATACTTGATTAATTTAAATACACATTAATTAATAGTCAAAATGAGTTATTTGAATTATATCCTAAATGAATATATGTTTTTTAATATTTAATGTAAATATTATACATATATTTAATATATTTGTATTTGATTAATTAATTGATTATTTAATTGTTAATGATTAAATTAATTAAAATATAAATATCTTACATTAGGATATTTGATGTAAATGATATTAGTTGCCTTTGTTGACTTAATTAATATCTAATAAAGTGTTATTTGGATATTTATGCAAGTTGACTAATTTAAGTGAAATGAAATTGAAATTACAAGTTTTGTTTTTCCTTTGGTGAAATTCGGCCAAGGTGAAAATGTTACAAGTATATATGTTTTCATTTCATTTTATTCATAACCTAATACACTTTACAAAGACAAACTCCATTGAAGAAACAAAAAGGAAGCTTGAGAAAAGAAGGCAAAATCAAAGAAAGCTTGGATTTTAGTAAGTTTCTTCAACTTACTATTAGAAAGGAAAATTTTCCTTAGGATCTAGGCTTTACATATGATGTTCTTAGGTTATTTCTTTCTTTATTCCTTGTGTTTTTGTTGGTGGAATTTTTGATGGAAGTGTTGAGCATGTGTGATGAAAGAAGATTGTGACTATTGTAGTTATAAGCTTTCTTTTAAGGTTTTGGAAACCATGTTGCTAATCTAGAGTTGTTGACCCACTCTTAAATGACCTAGATTTTATCTTGAGTTGTTTCATTGTGTTGAGACTTGGATTGGATGGAAGAATGATGATTGAAGTAATTGATTTAACCAATTTGGTCTAATTTGTCTAATTTGATGAAATTGAAAAATTAGGGTTCATGACCAATTCCAAATTTGGGGATTTTCATATATGTTGTGTATTTGGATGTTTATATGATGCATATAAAGTTTCATGTTGATTGGATTACATCTTGATGTGTTTTGAAGCATGTAATGACAAAGTGCACAAATTGGCACCAAAGTGGTGCATTCGGCCAAGGGTCCAAATTTGGGGATTTTGTTGCTTTTGGTGTTTTGATGTTTTGAACATGCTAAAGTTCATCTTAGAAATGATTTAGAATCATTCAAAATTGATTTGATCAATTTCGGACTAAAATGGACAAAATACCAAGTAAGGGTATTTTGGAAAATTCACCTAAATATGATTTATTGAATTTTATTTCATAATTTGATTATTGGAATATTAAATAATATGTTTATTTAATTAATCCGAGAAAATTTTTGAAATCGGAAAATATGATTTTCCACCGCTTCCGCTGCGTTACCGGATTCCGCCCCTAAAAACCCCTACAACAAAGAGCTGGGCAAGACAATAGGGGTGATCCTATTGAAAATCTCATGGTACAATGGGACACATCACAACATGGGGAAATTAGCATCATTGACATCACCTATTAGATTGACAGAATGGTACAACTAATCCAAGTGAAACATCATCATACAAGACCTCTCTGATAGTCCATCTTTTCATTCAATATCTCCAAAGATAAAAGTTTGAAGAAGGTGGCAAGTACATAGTAGAAAATTCTTTATTTGTCATCTCTTGTTTGAAGAATGAGCTTGAATAGTAATACTTATAGGACTGTCCTATCTAGGACTTCTAAAACTTCAAAAACTACATTAATGCCTCATTGAATGAAGTTCCTCAAAGAAAGTATGGTCAAGGAATATAAACTAAGTGCTACTTGGATGGAAATCCAAGCGTTGTTAAACTTTCCTTATGTTTTATTTTATTTTATATTTACTTGTTATTTATGTTTTTACTTATGTGTGTCTTTTCTTTTGATGATCCAAGTTTCCAAACAAGTTTAGGGGTAGTTTTGTGAACTAATCAACCCACGAGGAACCCGTCTACTATGCAAAACCTGGGGAATATCTATTTTCCCCTCTGTTTTATTTTCAATATTGAGGAGAATGTTTATTTTAAGTTTAGGAGTAGGGAGTAGAAATTTATATTTTTATATTGAAATTTTTTGTTTTAGTCGTATCTTGGTTAAAATATCACATGTCTATGATATAAATTTGATATGCATTAAGTTGAATTATTAAGTTGAGTTTGTCTGAAATGATTCTTTGCATATTCAATTACTTACATCAATTGTGTTTTAGTTTAGACTTGAAATTTGATATTAAGATAGTTTGAAATGAGATAATTGATTGAATGAACCTATATATCTATCTCTATCTTAGAATTACATGAAAGCTAGCATATCAAATAGCCACCTATAACATTTAAGCTTGAAGCTACCCTTGAGTAAACTGGTATTATGTTTCCGTGTACTATGGTTGCATTCAGATGATGTTGTACCATGAGGAGAAATGCTACTTTAAAAGGTAGTGCAAAATCTCATTAATAAATTAAAAAAAAATGAGAGAATAAAATAACAGCAATATAAATGCTAAAGAAAAAATACATAGCTTAATGATAAAATATAGAGACTTTAAGACACATATGTTGGTTTGAATCATTCTATTTTGATTTTCAATATTAAAAATTATTCAGATTGATGATTTAGGGGATAAATTATGATAGGATTGATTCACAAAAATTGTGAGAATTTAATTGAGCTGAATTTATTTTTTTAATGAAGTTATGACTATTTACAACATTTTGAAGTTTTCTTTAAGCTATCTTCGTCTTTTATAGTGATCTTTAAGGTATTATTATGAAAATCTGAACATATTATGCTTGTAGATATATATATATATATATATATATATATATATATATATATATATATATATATATATATATATATATATGTGTGTGTTTGTTTGTTTGTTTAAATAGTAGTTATAGATGATGTTTGTGAGTATTATAACTGTAACCCTATCAGACTATAACTCGTCTACTTGGATCGTCTAGAGGTTTAAAGGATTATTACATACATTAAATGCAATCATGATCCCTATGAAAGTGGCTTATTTAGTTTATTTTTTATTTATTTTATTGTTTTCATTTGGTCATTGCTTGAATGCAAACAATAATTCAAGTTTGGGGGGGTGTGATGATTGGACATAATATATATTTTTCAAGTACATCTATTAATGATTTACCTCACTTTGATGTTTTTGAATGTGTTAATGTACTAATATTCATTATTTTATTATTTATGATGTATTATATAAATAATTGAGCAAAAAAGTGAAAAATATGAAATTATCAATTTGCATAATTACTTCTTAATTTGCTCAACTTTTATTATTTTGCCATAAATTTCACATTTGATGTCTAATCCATATGATTTAAGTTACATTGGAAAGAAAAATCAATTATATACAATGTTTCAATTTATGTAAAATATTGAATCAGACTCAATCTTGGACAAACTCAAGCTTGAAATTAAAGGTGATGTAGTATCGCGACACTGAGTAAGTCAGTGTTGCGATATTTCATGTTAGAGAGCAAACTTTACTTAGTGTTGCAATACCAAGTAACCCAATATCACAACACCTAGTCAGGGGATGACAAATAAGCTAATTTCAAGCCACTGATATTTTATATCGTACTGCAAGTGTACGGTGTCAAGTTTTAGTATAAATATGAGTGAATAGTGTCGAACCCACAGGGATTGCGTTAACTCGCACTAAATACTACAATTGATAATCTTAACTTTATTTAGACGATAATTAACAAAGATTTAATTAAATAAATAAAATATAAAATACTTATATATGAGGGACTAATACGATAAAGATTCTAGATCCTGATTTCACCTAACTGTCGCCTATGTATTTGTCATGCCAATTAATCATTGTTAAGTTATATTGTTTATAAGTCAAGACTCCGAAAATATCCACTCCCTCTCTCGAGCATCAGTGAAAATATAATCAACTACAGACTTTATATCTCTATAAAAATCTAATAGTTAACGACTCATTACGCTTTGTGATTCTATATTAACAACTTCAAATGAACTTATATATTTTCTCGAACTCTATTAAACTCCTAAGTTATATTCTCTAGATCTATTCAAAATCCTTTCTCTCGAGTGATAGATTCTAAACATATATCATCATATTTGTGGCCAACGAACACAAAGCATTAAACTCAAAAGAATATAAATAACTTAATAAAACTTCATAACAAATTTGCAAACAATACAAGGTTCAAGCATCAGTTACATCATTCTCCAGAATTAAGGAGTTTAGTTCATGACAATAGATAAAAACAATGATAAACAAGTCGTGAATCTAATGGAAATCATTAGAGTTTAAAGAAAGAAACAAGAAGATAAAACCCGAATTGAATTTCTTTCTCTTCGGACGTCACCGCCTTCATCTCCTCTTGTTTCTCTTCAATCTTCCTCATTAGATCTCAAAAAATATGTGTTTTTGTGTTTTGTGCTGTGTATTAGCCTCCCGCTTGAGTTTTAGATGAAGTCATATATTTATAATAGAGCGTGGTGGCCATTGGACATCTTTAAAACCCTAATTAAATACTCTTGAACACGCGTGTCTTTATTTTTTCCCGCAGTGCCGCGGCTTGGTCAATTGGCGCCACGGCGCTAAAGTCTCGGTCTTTACTATGGACGTGTGATAGCTTGAAGACGCCGTGGGGCATGGTCTTTGCCTTTTGTAAGATGCTGAGGGCGCTGTGGCGCCTGAACATGGCACTGTGGCGCCCTATTCTCGGCCTTTTGGCTGGAACTCGTCTGCTTGCTGGCGCCGTGGCGTCTGAACTTGGGTACCGCGGCGCCAGTAATATTTTTCTCACTACGCGATGTTTCATATGCTCGCGTATGTCCGATGCTTCCGAAAGTTTCCAAAAACGCGTAATTGCTCCATTCTTCATATTCTAATGCTTCATACAAATAAGATATAAAATGAACTATAAATGAAATTAAATGACTCGATCCATAACAAAATAATAGGCTAAGGATGTCGGAATAAGTGGGTATAAACCGCACTTATCAGCCACTTTCGGGACACCAAGTAACTTAGTGTTGTGACACCAAGTAACCTAGTGTCGTGATACCAATGCGATAGACTCCAAACCTGAATCGGAAACTTGGTTTTTATGATACCTATATAAGGAGAACCTCTATGGTTACTTCACATATGATTTTTAAGGAGGAAAATAAGCCTTTTTGAGGCCAAGATACTCTCTAAACACAATAACCATTCAAGAACAACTAAAACATGAAGATCAAACAAGAATCAAGAGGAGAATATTGGAGTTTTCAGAGATTGAAGATTGACAACCTTCATGATTTTCTTCCTTATCCCACTTTTCTTATTATTTTTTTTTCTTATACTTATTATGTTGAACATAATTATTTTATTTATCTTCTCTATCATGAACTAGATCTTGTTCTATGATTGTCCCAATATGAATTTTTATTAATTAAATCTTTTTATGATTGATTTATGACCTTTCATAGGGATTTTTTTTATCATTATCTATGTTTAATGCATTCTATTACTTGATCATTAATTTAGTAACCTTAGGAATTGATAACGCATGATCGTATTCAGAAATTGATTTTCGTGTAAGATATGAATATACACGTAGGGCATGTGTAACCATAAGTAGAACTCGTTCTTAATGAGTTTGGATCAGATTAATTATCAGAGGAATATATGTAATTGAACTAAGTTATGTATTTCTTCTTGACCATTGAAATAATCTAATACATAACTTCAAGTTCTCGGTTAATAATTCATCATAATTTATTAGTTATAAATAAATAATAAAGATTTAAGGGAACTGTAAGAGTGAAGCGGGGTTTACCATTATTCATATGACGTCAGTGACCATTATATTGTTGGGCTCACAGACTTTAGAGAGTACAAATAATCCCACGAGGGGACTAATTGGAGAATAAATAAGTCGCCACCCGGTATGAGATACCGAGAATGATTTAAGGTCGCACTACACCCATCGTAAGGTCCGATCTTTAACCCATTTGGGTTCGAAATGGTCTCTTACTGATGTCAATATAATATTTACGCTCAAAGGAGGTATCTTCACGTCTTATAATGCAATATCACACAAACACATTTTAAAGGCATACAATGCACAAACACGAATTATAAAAATAAGTAGAGTAAATAACCATTAATTATTACAACATTTATAAAATAATGATGAAACAAATCAGAGCATGCATTTCATCTGCCTGTCCTTGGAGAGTCCTGACCGGATATAGTTTACCGAAGGCCAGATATACACTATGATACTAATGTCCGACCGGACTTACTAGGAGTCCAGTATGATATACTATATAAAACCAGAATTTCAGAAACACAACATGTGCAATAATAAACAATGCCATAATAAGAAGAACCTCAAATATTAAATGATAACTACACCACAAAAGCACATAATGCAATGTAATAAATAATAAGTAAACAGATTAGGTTGAAGCCAAGTCGAACAAAATTTTTTGATGTATTTAAGGTCTGAATATATTCATTAATTTCTAGAGTCCGGCCGGATTCCTTGGTGGATCAAAAAGTAAACAAAAACATGCATACAAGCAAAAAGGAGAATATGTATAATAAGAAACTAAACAATAGAGTAAATAATTACATGTGTATTATTATTCAATGACAAACCAAAATCAAACACGAATGAGTAAAATTTTAAATCAGTGATGTGGTCTGATATTGTTATTAATTGGCCGGAGGTGTGTGCATATCCGGTCGGACGTGTATCATGTCCAGCCGGAGATACTAAGTCAAAATAGAATACTCAAAGGTGTTATAAATAAAGAATTTGCCCTCATGTCGTACCTATACGTATGACGTGGCTCAGAAGACCCTTTTTATGAAGTTTGAGTCTTTGTAGAATTCACACCAAGGGGAAGGAACTTAATGAATCGATATTGTTTTCTTTTTCTTTCTCTCTCAAGGTCTTTAGATATTTTAGGATTTCCTTAGGGTTTTCTCTCTAAACTCGCCTCATGCCTGAATTCCCAATCCCTATTTTTTATAATGTAAATGATGGGTCTAATGATGGAATAGGGGAGCAGAATCCTCTCTTTCTATCCTCTCTATCTGACGTTACTGGATTATTGTAGTGTGTAATTTGACCATGTCCGCCCTGATGTATAATTTGAATTGTATGTTCGGTCGGACGTTTATCAGTCCGTGACTTTAGCATTTGGAAATTCACATGTGTTTTTAATAATTAACCCATGTCCCGCCGGATTTGTAATTTGAATTCCACGTCCGGCCGACCATGATTAGAACCCGTGTCTTTGGTAACTGATAATCTGCTCATTCAATGACAGTTATGTCATGTCCAGTCGGATTTAAGATTTTCACTATATATCCGGCCGGATTTATTGGCTTGAGAGAAGGTATGTTGGACATAGATGATGTCCAACTGGATTTTGGGCTATGTTCTTGGAGTTCTTTCCTTCCAAGTACTCATCCTCATAATTTCCTAATTTTCAGAGGGTGTCCCCGTAAAAGACTCATCATCGAGCTATGAATAAAAATACAGTGTCTACAACAATATTTTGGGGAAGTTTTGATATTAGGTTCTTCTTATCTTATTACTTTGTGTGTTTGAATTTATTATTACTTTGCTTTCACTTTAGTTTGTGAATAACTCTTCCTTCATAATTATTTATTACTAACAATTGCTAGTCTGTATAAGATTAGAGTTGATAAAATTTTGATAGTTGACATTAATAAAATTACTCGTGTGATCGATATTTTTCTATATTACTTGTACGATACATGTGTTTGTGCGCTATATAAAATCGTTATCAAATTTTTGGCATTGTTGTCAAGGAATTGTTTATTTTAGTTAGTGTTAGAGTGATCAATCTTAGCCTAAGTTCATACTGTCATTTTATTTTTATTTCTAGTTTTTCTTTATTTCTTAGGTGTTACAAATAATAGATTACCAATGGGCGATGGAAGAACCAATAGCTTTAAGAGATTATGTTACATCTTATGTTGGTGGGATACAATCAGGTTTTCTGAGGCCTCTTGTTTAAGCTAACAACTATCAGTGGCTGTCAGAGAGAATTGACTCAATGGATGCTCAAGTCTTTCAAAGCATAATGATGAGTTGTGAGATATGGGGGGTATCCATTCTAGTGACCATTTCACCTTCGACTACAATTAAGGGTGGAAAAATCATCAGAACTTTACATGACATTACAATAAAGGTCTCGCATATCCCATTGAACTATTATATCCTTTTATACACCACAATCACAAGATATTATTTAAAACCAAAGGCATTTTTGGAAGAAATTATGATGCAAATGAATGATGAAATGTTACGAAAACTGGAGGTTGAGATTTCCAAGTTTGAAACATAAATTCAGAATTAGACAGCATCCTTGAAAATACTAGAAGCCCAAGTGAGATAAATAGTCCATAACCAGATATATATATACTACAAGGTGTTGGGGTAGATGTGGAACCCTTAGGGTCGGATCGGTGTCCTGTGCAGCGGAAGTGGGTCTAACCCGTGGATATCAAGCATAGGTATAATTTTAAATTATTTAATGAAATACTATACTCCATTACGAGTGTATAGGAAAAACAATCGGGACTAAATCGGAGTCTGGAAGCTCAAGAACTAAGAAAAATAAATTCAGTGCGCGTCAAGGGCGCACACGCACTTAAGGTCACTCGCTACAATGCGCGCGCGCACTGTAGCGCCCAACTCTCCTCACATTATTTTTTTTATTTTTTTTTGTTTCTTATTTCATTTTGCTTTGCATTTCCTTCAGCTCTCTTTGCAGAGAGCTGGAGGGATTAGAATATATTACCCTAATTGCTTTCAACTCTCCTAAACCCTTCAAAAACACCCAAAATTAATTTTTAACATCAAAACCAACATCAACATATGTTATAGAATAAAATTTAAGTTTTTCAAAATATCAATTTTTTTTACAAAAATATAAATTTATTCTAAATAAGCACTTGCGTAAATTTTGAATCCAATACACAAACCAAATTAGAATTCCAATAAGAAATATCTCGTGAACAATTATAGGTCACCCAAAGGTGGTCAAGTGATTCTAAAATGGTAGTCATAGCTCTAAGCTTTAATCTAGAGTTCCAAACTCTAATTTTATGTTTATGTCTAACATAAATATTTTAACCCAATTACAAGTATATTGTGTTTATACTTCCAAAACATCGTAACATAATTAATTAGCCTAATTTCAACATTATATATCTAATACATAATTCAACACTATATGTCTCACTAATGAAAAATATAGTTTTGGAGAAGATCAAACTTACCTAGCAATGTTGATTCAAAAATCCAATCTACTTCTCCTTGTTGAAATGTTTGGAGAACTTCCAAGGATTAGCAAGCTTGACTCCAAAATCCAATCTTGATTCCAATGCTAGCAAGCTTCACCCCAAGAACCAATCTTGATTTCTCCTAGATGATATGTTGTAAATACCTCACAAAGCTTCTCTAAACACTTCTCTAACTTAGGCTAATTTCTCTAATTCTTGCTTGTTTTTAGCTTTCTCAAGCTTTTGCTTTGCTTAATTAAAACCTTCCTAAAGCTTGCTATTTATATCAAAACTTAAGAAATTTTTAATTAATAAAAGTTGTAATCAATTTTTAGGTAAGCTTAATCTAATTTGTCCAAATATGTATAGTTAGGTGTGAATAATCTCCATTGTCTACCACTTTGATTAATCTAATTAAATCAAGATAAGGATTATGAAATGGATTAGTTAAATGTTTGCCACTTTGATTTAATCCAATTAAATCAAGTCAAAACCACCTATTATTATATACTTACAATTATCATAATATCATCAAATGGTAGAGATAATTATGATTTTACAATTAAGCCCTTGTGTAATTATTGAATTAATCCAATTAATCCAATTAGGTCAAAGTAAATAATCAATGTTATCCAATAACACTTGATTATCTTAGTTGATAATTATAATATCGAATATTATCTTTTATCAAAATTAATCGGCTACCCAAGTGCTCAATGAGTACTCTTCATATTGGGACTCTCTAAGTTCAGACATGTTCGTCATATAAGCCTAGCTAATATGTACGCAATTCGGCCACCTCTGAATTCGCGAAGAATACGAACGACCTTTCTGAACTATACAAGTCGAGGTCATCACATATGTTTAACAATCCCTCTATTGTAGGCTATCCGAGTTGTGCTCAGGAAACATAGAATATACCGTCAATTTTCCGAGGTGCACATCTCATGTCGACATATCCACGATTCTTCATAACTGATGCGATCCACCCTCGGTGATCGGCTTTGGCCAAAGCTTTATGAATCGTGACTTTACTCACATGGATACCTAAACCTCTTATGGTACATATACGGGCCGACAAATCCTATCTTGTTTCACACTTGATTACTGAGTACATCGGTCCACACCCAACAAACATCTAGAGGCCAGACCATGAAAGATTTCTGACATACATGGCATCAAAGTGTGGAGGATCTCACACAAAATCAATGTTATCCTATAGTCAAAAGATTACATATGCTACTCGATTCGATGAGATTCCTATTGATGGTGGTGTGTACTTCCAACTATTTGGAATCACCTGTGAGTCATTCAATATTCGGTCCAACCAATACCTATATGTCTATACGAGCTTCCAAAGCTTACGGTACATCGGGTTAAACCATTGGAACTCTAATTCCAATATACGACATGTGCTAGTCTTCTAGGTTATAGGAATTCGACCGTATTCCAAAACCAACAACTAGGAATATTTACTTTAAGAATAATTTATAATAGTAATATTTATCCCAATATCGGACCACCTAGTGTCCAGTATTACTACAAGACTATTTTAAATTTGATGTCATACTTAACATATCTATACATCAATCAAATACGCATAATGACAATACCATTAATAAGGTATGAAATGAAAACATAGTTATTTTATTAATAAATAATAAAATATACAATTCGGATTGGCACTTCAAGTACCAACTCCAACATAAAGGACACTACCAAGTGACACAGATGATGACCTTTGGAATCAAGATAATTAAAATGACATTATAATGGGGAGAGGGAAAAGCCATATAGAGAATGAGGTGTCCATTTTAGAACCTAAGAAAATAGAGTTTAGAATTGATTTAGAGAACCATCTGTTCATTGAGTACATCTATGATGAAGTTGTGGAAAAAAAGAGTTAGGCAAGAGCATCTGAGTGATCCTATTGAAAATCTCATGGTATAATGAGACACATCACAACATGGGGAAATTAACATCATCGAAACCGCCTATGAGCTTGACAGAATGACACAATCGATCCAAGTAAAGCATCTTACAAGACCCCTGAGAGTCCATCTTTCCATTCAATATCTCCAAAAGATAAAGTTTGAAGAAGGTGGCAAGTACATAGTAGGGAAGTTCTTTATTTGCCATCTCTTGTTTGGAAAATGAGCTTGAATACTAATACTAATGGGACTATCCTATCTATGGCGTCTAAAGCCACATTAAAGCCACCTTGAAGAAAGTTCTTCAAAAAAGTCTGATTGAGTCCTATAACCTAAATGTTACATTGGAGGCAATCCAAGTGTTTCTAAACTTTCCTTTTATTTTATTTGTTTTATTTTTCATTAGTGGGGACAATATTTATTTTAAGTTTGGAGGTAGGGAGTAGAAATTTATGTTCTTATGTTTAATTTTTATTTTATTTTATTTAGTCATATCTTAATTGGAATATCACATGCCTATGATTTAATTTTGATATGGATTAAAAAAATTTGCTCTTAGAAAATGATAAATGTTGGTTCATATCAATACTGAATTCTTAAGTTGAGTTTGTCTTGAGATGATTCTTTGCATATTCAAGCACTACTTCAATTCAATTTTAGTTTAGAATTGAAATTTGATATTGAGATAGTTTCAATAGATAAAATTGATTGAATAAATGACGGTATACCTATATATCTATCTCAATCTTAGAATTGCATGAAGGCTAACATATCAAAGACTCTCATATAACCTTAATAGTGAAGTTACCCTTGAGTAGCTAGTACTATGTTTCCATGTACTATGGTTGCATTCAGATGATGCTCTACCATGAGGAGAAATATTACCTTAAAGGGTAGTGTGAAAGCTCATTGAGAAAAAAAAAATGAGAGCAAAAAATAACAACAATATATGTCAAAAAATTATATTGGGCCTCCATGGGCTCTATCTCTAAAGAAATTTTTGGCATTTTTTTTATTACTATCCTCAACATGCTTGAGTTGGTTGGCACTGGGGATGGGAGAAATTCAGGTTGGGTTCTGAAAAAAATCCAGGTCGGGTTATGGAAAAACTAATTTTAATACATGTTACCACTATCATACACAAAAATTATACCAGGCCCCATTCAATATCCATTCCACACAGCCCTTCCATCCAACGAGTATGGAAAATTGACTCATACTCGACGTACCACCCTATGCATTACTATCCTCAACATGCTTGAGCCAACCTGGTTTTATGGATGGCAAAAAACTCGGATCGGGAAAAAATTAATTTGTATGTAATTTAATGTTTAAAAAAATAAAAATAAAATTTAAAGTAGTAAATGGAAATTGTAGTTGGGTCTTAAAATTTTAATGTATTTAGAATTAACAATATATTCAATAATTCAAAATGAAATAATTTGCTGAACTGGAGATGTTGCATATATAATTTTCTAAATTGGATGCGGTTTATATTTAATTTCCCTTCACAATATAAACTAAACTTCTCATAAAATATTTAACACATTCCCTTACCGTTAACGACAAAATGGTTCTACGATATCAAACATAAACTCGAGGTGTTGTAATGTCATTATCAGGAATCTTTGAAAGTGATATGTATTTTCACTTTACTGGAGGTGATTCGTTGATAATTTTCCTTTCATTAAAGTGGAATGATCATTGATGATTACACTGTGTTTTTTATTGTGGGTAAAATTTTCTTTTCTCATTACGCTGCATTACATGGGTAAAATAAAATTATCTTTTTAAATAGATTCTAATTTTGTTAATATTCGAATAAAAATGATATATTTTTAGAATTTTGTGTAGAAAAATAAACTCTTTTAAAGTTTTCAGGCCTTTTTAAAATTAAGTCTAACTTCATAGGGAAGAATCACAATTTACCTAGAATATATTAATATTAAAAAACACACACATACAGATAAAAGTTTGTGGATTGCAGCTAAGCATATTCATTATAGCAAGAAAAATAATTTAAAATTGAGTGGTGTCAAAAATATGCATATGATGCAACTAGAGAAGCGCCAGACCAAGCCCGTGACTGCACCGAATCATGCTTTGTCGTTTTGATGTACATATTATTCTTAAACGACATGGAAGGGGCCTTTCGCATCTCTTAAAAGGCATACTTGCCACGTGCTGTTTCTCGTCAATGGTCGGCTGGATTTTTATTTTATTTTTTAATTTTGATATTTTCTTAAAATTTTAATGTATTATAATTTTGAGAAAACAAAATCCTTAAATAATTAATTATCAATAAATTAACACAAAACATGGAAATTAAAATGCATGACTAATTACATCAATGAAATTGAGTTACGTAAAAATTAAATTATTGGTATAATTAAAAAGGAAAAAAAAAATAAAAAAAAAATACAAAATGAACTCTCCAAAGGAATCTCCAATTATAAAAACATTTGCCGATAGTGGACATCATCCCAAAGCCAACTTGTCGTCTGAAAGGAAGAAAAAGTGATTTCCTTTATTTATAATTTTGGGAAATTGAGAGGATAACATTTTATCTTTACTTATAATTACTAATTGTTGATGGAGGATTACCTCGGAGGTGATATTCCCATATTACCCCGAGACCAAAATCAGCCGTCAACAGTTGGCGCCGTCTGTGGGGAACTCTACGAAAAGCAACTCGCGTAAAAAGACAAATGGCGGAAGGCGGAAACCAACAATCATCAGGGAGCTCGGCTGCAGACTGGATGGAAAAGATCGAGGAAAACCTTAGGAAGGAAAGAGAGGAAAACCAAACTCTACTAAAAACCATAGTAGACCGGTTGGAAAGGATGGAAGGAGCACGCGACGGAAAATTCGAGGCCGGGACTAGCCGGCGAAGGAGTGAGATAGCGGAAGGAAAAAGAATTATTGATACAAGCGAAGACGACAGACCTCAAAGGAGGGAACCCTACAGGGTGAGATCCGTGGTAGTACAAAGGGATTCCCAAACCGAGGACACATGGGAAGAGGAAGATGACAAATCATCACCAGATCCCTCCTACGATAGCCCTCACAGTACCCGGAGGAGAGGAAAAGAACATACCAAAGAAGTGCGGGACGACACCGACCCTGAGAAGCGCCACTCCCGAGGTAGCAGAAAGAAAAGAAACCACAGGGGGCGGCATGGAATCAAAGACAGCAGCATGAAATCTTGGTTATGGGAGGAGCTGGTCAAATGGGGAGTATACCCCAATACAAACAGGGGAGATGTCCAGGACATCAAAGATGAGTCTCCCCTCACGGAGGAAATAAAATCGGAGAAATTCCCAAAAAGATTCAGCATGCCGACCATGACACCATACAAGGGCCGTACCGATCCCAAAACCCACATCGAAGACTTCGTCCTACTAATGGAGGTACAAGGGGTAACAGGGGACGCCATTTGCAAAGTGTTCCCCTTAACTCTAGCCGGACCGGCCATCCTATGGTATAGGAGCCTAGCCCTAAGAAGCATCAGCAGCTTCACACAACTGAAGAAGTCATTCATACGACACTTCAAAGGGGCTTGTGTCCCCAGAAAGACAATTGGAGAACTAAGACTTATGAAACAAGGAGACGATGAACCTTTGAAGATATTTATTGAAAGATACCATAATATGGTACTCGAAGTCGGAGGGTATGAATCCCCCGAGGCCCTGGAAAGCTTGAAGGGAGCCTTGAAAGTCGGGAGGCTATGGACCCACCTAAGGATCCAGGACACCCCGGACTACGCAACCGCCCTAGAGGTAGCCCGAAAATTCGTTCTATTAGAAAATGAGGAGAAAATATCCCAAAGAGGGAACACCATCAGAGAAAGGACCACAACGTAAGGGGACATGCCACGGACGGGCTCAGAGACCTGCGGGAGCAGGTGGAAGACTTGGTAAAAGAAGGCTATCTCGGTGTGTACATAGACCATTCGGTTTTTTAGGTCGACCAAGTTGATAGCGGAAGTCATCCGGTCGGATGCGTGGAATGCTGAGATGCAGAGATGATATATTAAGAAGAGCCTTGACCAGTGTAGAGTTGCAAGAAAGGCAACGGATCCCAAAAAGGTGAGTAAACCTCTTCTGACTTAGGTTGACATTTGATTATGCTTTTTGTTATGGCTCACACAATGGTTTTGATATTTGTTTTCGGCTCGGGTCTGCTCTTGTACCGCCGAGACCGATGTCCTTTCCGGCTCGGGTCTGCTATTGTACCGCCGAGACGATGTCTCTTTCCGGCTCGGGTCTGCTCTTGTACCGCCGAGACCGATGTCTCTTTCCGGCTCGGGTCTGCTCTTGTACTGCCGAGACCGATGTCTCTTTCCGGCTCGGGTCTGCTCTTGTACCGCCGAGACCGATGTCTCTTTCTGGCCGGTTGCTCTTGTAACCGTCGAGATCGATTGTTTGTACAGCTCGGGGTCGGGTTACGTCCACCGAGTCATGCTCATTGGTCTGGGGACGTAACATTCCCCCAGGACCAAGTGATTCTTACAGCTCGGGGTCGGGCGATGTGTCCCACCGAGTCTGCCTTTGGACTGGGGACGTAACATTCCCCCAGGACCAAGTGATTTTTACAGCTTGGGGTCGGGAGATGTCCCACCGAGTGCCCTTTGGACTGGGGACGTAACATTCTCCCAGGACCAAGTGATTTTTACAGCTCGGGGTCGGGCGATGTCCCACCGAGTCTGCCCTTTGGACTGGGGACGTAACATTCCCCCAGGACCAAGTGATTTTTACAGCTCGGGGTCGGGCGATGTCCCACCGAGTCTGCCTTTGGACTGGGGACGTAACATTCCCCCAGGACCAAGTGATTTTTACAGCTCGGGGTCAGGCGATGTCCCACCGAGTCTGCCTTTGGACTGGGGAAGTAACATTCCCCAGGAGGACCAAGTGATTTTTACAGCTTGGGGTCGGGCGATGTCCCACCGAGTCTGCCTTTGGACCGGGGACGTAAAACTTCCCCCAGGACCAAGTGATTTTTACAGCTCGGGGTCGGGCGATGTCCCACCAAGTCTGCCTTTGGACTGGGGACGTAACATTCCCCCAGGACCAAGTGATTTTTACAGCTCCGGGTCGGGCGATGTCCCACCGAGTCTGCCTTTGGACTGGGGAACGTAACATTCCCCCAGGACCAAGTGATTTTTACAGCTCGGGGTCGGGCGATGTCCCACCGAGTCTGCCTTTGGACTGGGGACGTAACATTCCCCCAGGTCCAAGTGCCTTTCTCAGCTCGGGGTCGGGGTACGTCCCACCGACTGTCAGCCCTTCGGACTGGGGACGTAACATTCCCCCAGGTCCAAGTGCCTTTCTCAGCTCGGGGTCGGGGTTACGTCCCACCGAGTCAGCCCTTCGGACTGGGGACGTAACATTCCCCCAGGTCCAAGTGCCTTTCTCAGCTCGGGGTCGGGGTACGTCCCACCGAGTCCAGCCCTTCGGACTGGGGACGTAACATTCCCCCAGGTCCAAGTGTCTTTCTCAGCTCGGGGTCGGGGTACGTCCCACCGAGTCAGCCCTTCGGACTGGGGACGTAACATTCCCTCAGGTCCAAGTGTCGTTCTCAGCTCGGGGTCGGGTTGCGTCCCACCGAGTCAGTCCTTCGGACTGGGGACGTAACACTCCCCCAGGTCCAAGTGCCTTTCTCAGCTCGGGGTCGGGGTACGTCCCACCGTGTCAGCCCTTCGGACTAGGGACGTAACATTCCCTCAGTTCCAAGTCCCTTTCACAGCTCGGGGTCGGGGTACATCCCACCGAGTCAGCCCTTCGGACTGGGGACGTAACATTCCCTCAGGTCCAAGTGCCTTTCACAGCTCGGGGTCGGGGTACGTCCACCGAGTCAGCCCTTCGGACTGGGGACGTAACATTCCCTCATGTCCAAGTGTCGTTCTCAGCTCGGGGTCGGGTTGCGTCCCACCGAGTCAGTCCTTCGGACTGGGGACGTAACGTTCCCCCAGGCCCGAGCATCTCTCACAGCTCGAGACAGGATCACATGCCACCGAGCACATCATCTTTAGCTCAGAGGCAAAATTTTCTCCTCACAATCGAGATTGGATCAGTCAGGGGTCAGGACCCCCAAATCTCTGGTACAGATATTACAGAGGAGGAGTCATTTTTAGTTTGGACAACAAGAGGAACTTCATCTCCTGATGGAACGACCCAAGTAAGCAATTTGCTTTGAGGTGGAGAATCATTCTGAATAGTGTCAGCATCTCCAATAAACCGAGGATATGAAGATAGAAACAGAAGACTTGGTTGATGGCAAAGACAATTTCTCGGTGATTTCTGGAGCGACCACCAGCAAGGCAATCAGCACACCATCTTTTTATAGTTCCCGGTACCAACTTGTGTACTCGTTGGAACCGAGAACTAGGGGACAGATGTTGATGGTGTTTTTCGGGCACTATGTTATTTAAACAACACGACAGGGGTAAAAGGGGTAACTCCATTGATCGAGACCGTTAAAGCTGACCCGACAACTTGACGGTAAGAGGCCGAGCACTTTATACTAAATGGCCGAGCACTTGAGATCGGATGACCAAGAATTATCAGATCGACAGCAGCATTCTCAGTTCAAATGGCTATCATGACCGACCTCATGAAGACCGAGCACATGACGAGGCGTGCTCAAGAAGATAAAGCATCTTATTCTTGCGGAAAATGGATAAGTTGTCCTACTTTAATGGGGTAAAGTAATAACTTAATATCCTAATAGGATAAAGGAAGTAAATGTAGTTTTGATTAGGAATCCTTATGGGAAAAAGGAATAGTTTTGACTAGGAATCCTGATAGGAAAATGAGACCATCTCCAAATTGGGAATTCTTGTACAAATAGGAATCTGATTTCTTCACCATTATAAATAGGAGGGTAGAGTGAGTGTAGAAGGACAAGTTAAAGGCATCATCTGAAAATCATCACAAGAGTGAGGAATTAGAATCATAAAGCTCCGATTTGTAAAAGCAAAGAAGAGACACAAGGAGTATATTTGAGTAATAAAAAGAGTACCGCCCTGTTCTTGTCCGTGGACGTAGGTCGGATCTCAAAGTCCACCGAACCACGTTAAATCACCTTGTCTGATTGGCGTATTTCTTTGTTTTCCGCTAAGTTTGCTTTTGGTTTCCCGCATAACCAAACAAATTCACAGTTGAATGAGGGTTCCCTCGGAGGTGATATTCCCGTATTACCCTGAGACCAAAATCCACCGTCAACACTAATATTAATAAAAAGGTGGAAATCATCATCTATCCATCCAAAAATTAGATAATGTTCGGAAAAAATATCTAATTTTAGAAAATGACATATGTATATTCAATTTATTAAAAATGAATCTTTTTGATGAGTGGTAATTATATCACTATTTAACACTCATTTAACATAATATTTTGTATAGTTTCTTGAGGTTTGTGAATATTTTAATGTGTTTTGTGTTATTTTGTAGATAAATAAAATTTCATGACTCTTTGGAGGTGATTTGGGGCCAAAACAGTGAAAATTAGAAAAAGGGCATTTTCATAATTCTGCGCGTCGCGACGCGCAAACGTGCGCCGAACAGTGCTAACGTACGTCGGGTCCACAAGTCAGAATCTGAGAAAATTTGACTTTGCTAACGTGCGTCGTGCCATGTGTCACCGTCACAGCCGATCTGCTAACGTGCGTCGTGCCACGTGTCATCATCCTATGGTGCCGACAATCGCCATCGCCACGTGTCACTCCACGTGTCGCCACGTCATCGTCCACATAACCGGTGACCGAGTCAAACTGCCACGTCATCGCCACGTCATCATCAACCAATCACAACGTGCCACGTGTCGCAATTCTATGGTGCCGACAGTCACTTTCGCCACGTGTCGTCACTTCAGTGCCACGTCAGCACCAATTATTGACTCACTTATCCACAATTGACACGTGGCGATAAGAATCTGAAATCAGCCAATCAAAAGCCGCCACGTGTCGCAATAATTGAGTCTCCAACCACCTTGCCACGTGTCACCTTATCACTTATCCAGAATCTCACTCGACGAACCAGAAGCTGCCACGTCGACAACTTTGCACGTCGCGACGCCCGACCCTTACTGACGCCTATAAATAGAGCTCGAAATTTCAGTTTCAGATGTACCATTCTCTCTGAATTCTCTCATGTAAATATGGAGTTTTCTATCTAGTTTCTTTTAAATTTTAGTTTGTAATTAATTTAATTACTTTATGTAATAATAGTGATTTACTTTCTTTACTTTTTACAGTTTTTACTATTCACCATGATGAGGTAACTTCATCCTGCTAGGGTGAAAGGTAATTCTTTTATTATTGCTATTTAGATTAATCTCTTAAATATAATATTCACTATTTAAAATTTGACTTAAAAAGGATACCGCTATATTGGTCGATTGGTAATTTATTTTAATCTGGTTTAAACTTGACTAATCAAGGATACCACCAGATTGGTCGGTTGGTAATTAAATTTTCTTACCGCCTATATGGCAGGTTTATTTTGGTTCCACCTTTATGGTTGGTTGGTTGGATTTAATTTGACTTAATCAGGTTACCGCCTATATGGACAGTTGGTAAAATAATCACAAGTTAATATATCATATTAAGGGAGATATCTAAATAGTAAATAGTAAAAGTTGATCTTTTTACCTTAGCATTTTATTTTATTGTAATTTATTTTCAGCTTTTACTTTACCGCAATTACTTTTCAGCTTTTTTATTTATGTCTTTTACGTTTAAGTTTTTAATTAGCCCTAGTTATGTGTCGTAACTAATTTAGTTATCTGGGGTTGTGTGATGAACTCTAATATCACACCGGTTTATAAGGGGTTATTTTATAGTTTGGGTAATTTAAAGGTTTACTTATTAAGTCTTAAGCTTAATGCTTCTTGTTGTCTGATCACCAATAAGATTGATGTGGTAAATCTAAAATAAACTTGACAAAGGAATTTTAGATTTCATTTCAGCCTTAGACTTAATAGCCCACCGATCTTCTTTGAGGATAGATAACCCTTTAATAGATTTCCTTTCAGTATAGACATATACCTGTCGGGCGGGGGTAGCCATAATTGGAACTTAAACTTAATGAATCCAGATAATGGGTTGACATAGACATAATAGTTCAATTGGGTTAAAATGGGTATTTGCGTCTGACCATCGACAAAGGCTTTTGCATAATTTAGTGTTCCAGGTTAGTAAACATTTATTACACAAACATGAAATAACCACTTCATCTTTTAAAAGATATTAGAAAGAATCACAACCCTAGATAGTTTTTAATATTGAATTTTCTTAAACCCACATTCCTGTAATTTTATTACTTGTTTTTAAATTTAAATCATCTTCACCATTTCAAATCAATCAATCAACTTGTTAGATACTAGTAATCATTTGACCTCATAAAATTAATAGTTTAGGTATTAAGTCCTCGTGGGATCGATATTTTTATACTACTTGAACGATATGTGCGCTTGCATTATATGTGTGTGTTTACGCCGGTCAAGTTTTTGGCGCCGTTGTCGGGGACTTAGTTATCTTTCACTATTAGTTTATAGGTTATATACAGTTACTTGTATCTAACTTCTTTTTCCTTATTGTTTTTGTTTTTTTTGTGTTTCAGTTTCTCAGACACTACATGAGACGACCAGAAGCTTTGAACTCCGACCGCGCTGACCCAGAAATTGAAAGAACCATCAGACAGTTGAGAAGGGAAAGGCGAGAAGGCCAAGAAGCTTTAGTCAACATGGAACTTGAACCTTTGGAGGTTGCACCACCAATTCCCATTCGAGACATAACCATTCCGGTGGTTGACAGACTCATTTCTTGTATTGTACTTCCTCCCTTACCAGCAAATGCAGGTGACATCAAAACATGCATTCAGATGATTCAGCAATCAGTTCAGTTTGGGGGGAATGCAACTGTAGATCCTAATGCCCACATTAGCAACTTCCTGGAAGTTTGCGGCACTTTCAATTACAACCGAGAAGCTGAAGAAGCAATGAGACTGCGTATTTTCCCATATTTCTTGAAAGACAGAGCTAAAGCTTGGCTACATTCACTACCAGCAGGTTCCATCACAACTTGGAACACTTTAACCACCAAATTTCTTGCAAAGTACTTTCCACCAGCCAGAACTGGAAAGCTGAGGAATGACATCACATCCTTTGTGCAACAAGACTCAGAAACTCTCTACGAAGCTTGGGAAAGATACAAAGATTTATTCCGGAAATGTCCTCACCATTAGATTCCAAAATGGTTTCAAGTCCAAACCTTCTATAATGGACTTTCTGGACTGATGAGAACCACAATTGACGCTGCTGCTGGAGAATCTTAATGGAAAAATGAGAGGATCAAGCCTGAGACCTAATCGAAGAAATGGCCAACAACAATTCCTTGTGGCCAACAGAAAGGAGCATGATCCAAAGAATTGCAGGAATTTATGAAAGTGGAGCCAATATAGCAGTCAACACCAAGCTGAATCAGATATGTAAATTCATAGAGTCTCTCAGCACTGGATCCACAAGTTCACCATATGGAGGAGCACCAGAACCAAACCAACTTGAAGAGACGGTGAATTATGTCAACAATTTCAACAGACAGGGGAACAATCCATATTCCAACACCTACAACCCAGGGTGGATGAATCATCTCAATTTCGCATGGAGCAACAATTCAGGGCAAATGAACAACCCACCACCCGGATTCCAACAATAGAACAAAAACCAGGAGCAATCAAATGAATCAGGAATAACAGAATTGTTGACCCACTTGCAAAAGATAGAAGCAAAACACGACTCTCAAGCAGCAAGATATGATGCTATGTTTCAATCCCAAGCAACATTAATTCAAAGTCAATCTGCTTCTATTAAAGCACTGGAGAATCAAATTGGACAACTGGCCAATGCTCAGAGTTACAGACCGCCAGGTAACCTTCCTAACAACACTGAACCAAATCCAAGGAACATGGGGAATGAGCAATGTCATGTCATCATATTAAAAAGCGGTACTGAAATCAACAAATATGTTGGAGCCAAAACAACTGCTGAGGAAGTTCCAAAAGAAACAAAGCAACAGATGGAGGAAAAAGAAGAAAAGAAAAAAGAACAGATCACTCCACATCTACTTTTCCTCAGCGTCTTCAGAAAAACAATCTGGACAAGCAGTTTGCTCGTTTCCTGGAGGTGTTCAAAAAGCTGCATATCAATATTCCATTTGCAGAAGCGTTGGAACAAATACCCAACTATGCCAAATTCATGAAAGACATTCTTTCACGAAAACGAAGATTGAGAGATTATGAGACAGTAGCATTATCAGAAGAATGAAGCGCCATCATTCAGAGAAAACTTCCTCTAAAGTTGAAAGATCATGGCAGTTTCAATGTTCCTTGCACCATAGGAGAACATGACTTCGGTAAGGCTCTGTGTGACCTAGGTGCGAGTGTTAACTTGATGTCTTTTTCTATTTTCAGGAAATTACAGATTGGAGAAACAATGCCAACTTCAGTCTCTCTACAACTTGCTGATAGAACGCTCGTATTTCCAAGAGGCGTAGTTGAGGATGTGTTGGTCAAGGTTGACAAATTCATTTTCCCAGCATATTTTATTGTCCTTGATATGGAGGAAGACACAGATATGCCAATCATCCTCGGGAGACCATTCTTGGCTACAGGACGAACCATTATTGATGTGCAAAAAAGAGAACTAACCATGAGGGTACAGGACCAAGAAGTAACGTTCAATGTTTTTAAAGCCATAAATTTCCCGAATGACGAGAAGGAGGAATGTTTCAGTCTTGATGAGATAAATAATACCATCCAAACCTCCAATGCAATGCAAAGTTCTGCTGACAAACTTAAAGCATGTCAATTGCCTGTGGAGCCTGAAGATAAAGCGCACTGCGTACTGAAGAAGCCTATTCTTGCACTACAAGCAACAGAAGAGAAAAAGTACCACCAGCTCAACGAATTGGAGGAATTTCACAATCAGCATTTTGAGGATGCCAAATTGTACAAATAAAAGGCAAGGAAAAGACATGATGAGAAGTTAGTGCGCATACAACTGGAACCAAGGCAGAATGTACTGTTAAACAAATCAAGGGTGAAATTCTTCCCATGGAAGCCAAAATCACGGTGGTCAGGTCCATTTGTGATCACCAAGGTTTTACCAGATAGAGCCGTTGAGATACATAATCCCGACTCCAACAAAACATTCAAGGTTAAAAACAAGCGTGTCAAGCACTACTGGGGAGAATCATTGAGCGATAAAAAGAAAGTGTTTCACTTTCAGATCCAGCCTAACATTCGAGAAGTCACGTCTAGCTGTCGACGTTAAACTTAGCGCTAGCAGGGAGGCAACCCATGCAATTTGTGTATATATTGTAATTTGGTGTGATTTCATTTTGTGTGTTTAGTTTTTGCAGGTTAAGTCATTTCAGGATGGAAGAAGTTCTCGCAAATCTTCACAAGCAATTTCCTTCTCTCCCTCAAAAATCTCTGATGAAAGTTTACAAAGCTCGTTTGGAACGAATGAGACTACTGATGATCAAAGGTATTCCTACTGACATTCGTTGGATTATTGAAGCACGGGTCCAATTGGCAGGTGAGTCTTCTGACTCTTTTATTTCACATCTGCCTGGTTTAGGAAGGAGCACCTATGCTAAAAAGAGAATAGCCAAAAGAATGTGTGTTTGTTATAAATGTGCTCGCATGTTTTGTAATACTCGTTGTCGTTCTTTAGGAATGGTGTCTGATAACCGTGAAGATAAGATTAACTTCATTAGGGATGGCTTGAGTAAGGAGTCTTTGGATGACATATCTAAAACTCTTGAGACGCATCCCAGTGGATGTGTGTATCATGAAATTCGCGTGTTATATGCACAATTTCAAAAGGAAAGACAACAATTAAGTCTCGGGAATCTGACTCAAAAAGACTCTGTTTGCCAATTTATAAGAAAATTGTATGGGAAGCTTGTCCCTGACGCATAGACTTCAATCAAGCTGTAAATTCTTGTACATATTATATCTCTTTGTCTTTTCCTAATAATTGTAATTTGTTTTGTTGTTTTCTTTTTTTTTTCTCCGACATGATCCAGAACTTTTTTACTATCACGATTTATTTTACTATTTTGCTACTAATCGTCCTTTAGAAGATACTTGTGCTATTTTTACTCACCCTTTTCAGGTATTATAAATTCAACTCATCATTGCACTTTTGAAGACATCCAGAGTAAAACATGGAAGCCACTTCAAGAAGACGAGTTGAAAACATCTGTGTGTTTTGCTACTAGTGTTGGTACTAAGCCACAATACGTAGAAGCAGCACATGAATTGGGTCGAGTCTTAGCTGCAAGGAATATGCACTTAGTATATGGCGGAGGCAATCTTGGACTAATGGCGATTGTTTCAAAAACCGTACAGGAAGAAGGCATTCACGTTTTGGAATCATCCCAAAACCCTTGGCGGATGCAAATCTTATTAAACCATCAAACGGAGAGGAACTGATCGTGCCAGGTATGTCTGAACGACTAGTGGAAATGATTAACCGTGCTGATGCTTTTATTTCTTTGCCAGGTGGCTTGGGTACATTGGAGGAAATTTTTATAGTGCTATCTTGGGCGAACTTGAACATACACCAGAAACCAATTGGCTGTTAACGTTGATGGATTTTATGATTTTCTTTGTGTGTTTCTTGATGATGCCCGGAGAAATGGATTCGTGTCAAAACCTTTAAAAGAACTCCTCTTTACTGCCAGAACTGCTCCGGATCTAATTGACCAAATCTTAGCCTATGAACCACAAATGACCCTATCCTTTCAAAGATAAATTGGTCCGAGGACGATCGTGGTAAGAAGCGTCAGATTAATCTGGATTTTAACCTTTAATTTCTTGTAGAATTTCAGCTAACCAGGTACTATCTTCTAAACTCTTCTTCTATTATTTAAGACATTGTGGACAATGTCTCATTTAGGTTTGGGGGAGGAAATTAGTTGATTAGTATCTTGTTTTTAGCTTGTGTGTTGTTTTTATTTTTAGTCCAAAATTTTGCGAAAAATACAAAAAAAAAAATTGAAATTTTTTCAAAAATTACAAAAATATTTTGCATTTTTGTGTTCTTATTTTGACTAAAAAGGTGAAATGAATTGTAAATTATAGAGATAGCTGAGTAAGGAGTTTCCACTCATGAGACGTATCTTAAAACTAATTCGGAAACAAGTTAATTTTTGTTTATTTCCTTTTGAATTATTTAATTTGTGAATTCTCCATAAAACTGACTAAAATGGATCTTCATATGCTCAGTTAGCAGATATCATCAACATGCATTGTAACATACGGACATAAGCTAAAATTGAAAAGTTTGTAATATTCAGTGCTCTAGTTTAATTGGAAAAAGCATCCCAAAAAAGTGATGGAGTAAAAAAAAAACATCTAAGATCCGAGTTATTAAGTCTGTAAGGTGTTTTAACACCTAGTGCCCTAAAGCCAACTGGTTTGGGAGTCACTGGCCCAAAAACTCGCTACATGGATCAAAGATGCTGCAAAAATATATATATCTGAAGTCTGAGTAATTAAGTCTGTAGGGGTGTCTTAACACTTGGTGCCCTAAAGCCAACTGGTTTGGGAGTCACCAACCCAACACTCGCTACATAGATAGAAGATATTGTATATAAATAAAAAAAATTCAAAAATCAAAGAAAAAATCAGAAAAATCAGAAAAATTATTCAATTGCTACAAAAAGGTGTGAATTCTGATAAAACTTTAGGACAAAAATAATACTCTCTTATCAACTGCACTTGTGACTGTTGTGGGCAAAAATGAGTTGATTAATATTTTGTTGGCTGTGTATATGGAGAATGGTAAATATAATCGGAGAATTTACTTATTCAGTAATTTAGAAAGAAAGAAAACAACTAGTAACTTGGAGTAGAAGTTTCACCTGATTAGTCACTAACATCTTTATTCTCTTTTCACTTGTCTTTTTGCTTTTGTGTGCATTAGTTTCACTACCTTTTTACTTTTGTAAAATGTTTGTGGGTATCATTGCTGTAAACCCTCACGAGACTACAACTCATCCACTAGGGACACCTAGGGGTTTAAAGGCTTGTATACGCTAAATGCAACTGTGATCCCTACAAAAGTGGCTTAGTTAAATTTTATTTTAAAGATGTTTATGTTATTTTATTCTATGTTTTGCTCGAGGACTAGCAAAATTTTAGGTTTGGGGGTGTGATGAGTGGTAATTATATCACTATTTCCCACTCATTTAACCTAATATTTGTATAGTTTCTTGAGGTTGTGAATATTTTGATGTGTTTTCTGTTATTTTGTAGGTAAATAAATTTTCAGGAATCTCTGGAGGTGATTTGGGGCCAAAACAGTGAAAATTGGAAAAAATGGCATTT
Organism: Zanthoxylum bungeanum; assembly: GCA_019454045.1. Classification (NCBI taxonomy): domain Eukaryota; kingdom Viridiplantae; phylum Streptophyta; class Magnoliopsida; order Sapindales; family Rutaceae; genus Zanthoxylum; species Zanthoxylum bungeanum. Next base: position 214,288 of record SKCR01034805.1, on the reverse strand, counting down.
TCGTAATTCTGCGCGTCGCGACGTCTAACGTGCGCCGAACAGTGCTAACGTGCGCCGTGCCACGTATCACCATCACATCCGATCTGCTAACGTGCGTCGTGTCACTTGTCATCATCCTATGGTGCCGACAATCGCCATCGCCACATGTCACTCCACGTGTCTGCCACGTCATCGTCCACATCACCGGTTAACCGAGTCAAATTGCCACGTCATCGCCATGTCATCATCAACCAATCACAGCGTGCCACGTGTCGCAATTATATGGTGCCGACAGTCACTTTCGCCACGTTTGTCGCCATGTCAGCGCCAATTATTGAACTTATCCACAATTGACACGGGCGATAAGAAGATCTGAAATCAGCCAATCAAGAGCCGCCACATGTCACACAAAATTGAGTCTCAACACATTGCCACCACGTGTCACCTTATGACGAACCAGAAGCTGCCACGTCGACAACTTTGCACTTCGCGACGCGAGCTGTGCGTCGCGACGCTTGACCCTTACTGACTCCTATAAATAGAGCTCGAAATTTCAGTTTTAGATGTACCATTTTCTCTGAATTCTCTTATGTAAATAGAGAGTTTTCTATCTAGTTTCTTTTAAATTTTAGTTTTGTAATTAATTTTAATTACTTTCTGTAATAATATGATTTACTTTCTTTACTTTTTACAGTTTTTACTATTCACCATGAGGAGGTAACTCCCCTTGCTAGGGTGAAAGGTAATTCTTTTACTATTGCTATTTATATTAATCTCCCTTAAATATAATATATTCACTATTTAAAATTTGACTTAAAAAGGATACTGCTATATTGGTCGGTTGGTAATTCATTTTAATCTGGTTTAAAACTGACAAATCAAGGATACCGCCAGATTGGTCGGTTGGTAATTAAATTATCTTACCGCCTATATGGCAGGTTTATTTTGGTTCCGCCTTTATGGCTGGTTGGACTTAATTTGACTTAATCAGGTTACCGCCTATATGGACGGTGGTAAAATAATCACAAGTTAATATATTATATTAAGGGAGATATCTAAATAGTAAATAGTAAAAGTTGATCCTTTTACCTTAGCATTTTATTGTATTGTAATTTACTTTTCAGCTTTTACTTTACCGCAATTACTTTTCAACATTTTTATTTTATGTCTTTTACTTTTAAGTTTTTATTAGCCCTAGTTATGTGTCGTAACTAATTTAGTTATCTGGGGTTGTGATGAACTCTAATATCACCGGTTTATAAGGGGTTATTTTATAGTTTGGGTAATTTAAAGGTTTACTTATTAAGTCTTAAGCTTAATGCTTCTTGTTGTCTGATCACCATAAAAAGATTGATGTGGTAAATATAAAATAAACTTGACAACGGAATTTTAGATTTCAGCCTTAGACTTAATAGCCCACGATCTTCCTTGAGGATAGATAACCCTTTAATAGATTTCTTTACAGGATAGACATATCCTGTTGGGCGGGGGTAGCCATAATTGAAACTTAAAATTATTGAATCCAGATAATTTGGTTGACATAGACATATGGTTCAATTGGGTTAAACTGGGTATTTGCGTCTGACCATCGACATAGGCTTTTGTATAATTTAGTGTTCCAGGTTAGTAAACCGATTTATTACACAAACATGAAATAACCACTTCATCTTTTAAAAGATATTAGAAGAATCACAACCCTAGATAGTTTTTAATATTGAATTTCTTAAACCTACATTCCTGTAATTTTATTTACTTGTTTTTTAAATTTAAAATCTTCATCATTTCAAATCAATCAATCAACCTGTTAGATACTAGTAATCATTTGACCTCATAAAATTAATAGTTTAGGTATTAAGTCCTCGTGGGATCGATATTTTTATACTACTTGAACGATACATGCGCTTGCATTATACGTGTGTGTTTACGCCGGTCACTTTTCCATCCAAAATTATTTATTTTTCGAACATCATCTAAATTTCGGTTGGATAGATGATAAAATCTCTACAAAAGTTATTAAAATTTAGGTAGTGAATGACATTTTTTACTAATTTTGGATGCATAGATGATATTTCCTAAAACTAATTTTTTTTCGAACATCGACTAATTTTCTGATGGATATATGATGATTTTCCTTTTAAAAAATACAATAAAAATAGGAAAAATAATTACGATGAATGACTTTTTTAATTTAAATTATTTAAAATTTTTAAACATAAGTCAAAGAAACATCAATTCATTCACGTTTGAATCCTAAATGTTTGAACCTCAATGATATGTTTTGTTTTACCTGAATAAATAGACTATGTTTGTGCCCTTATATAGAGATAAAGTAATACATTTTCATAGGAAATAAATCAACCTAAACTTTTTCTCACTTGATAAGGTTAGTTATATAGATTTTTTAATATTAATATGATCCATCTAAAATCATTATTTCATCAAATTCCATAAAATCTAATTTTCTTTTTATGTTTTTTGTCCATGTCAACTTAGGACTTTCCCTTTCTCGCTTGACATATGGCCGCACAATTTACTCTCATTTTCTCACTATAGTATTTAAATATCTACGTTAGATTTCTCCAAAACCACCTTAATAGTTAATATGTTTACCTTATCTTCTCATCAGTCAATGCTACATCCATTTTCTTCCTTATTTCTTTACTCATATGTATAATATATATGAATTAAAATAAAATATAAAATTAAAATAATAATAATAAGGTTTGCTTAAGGAATATAAAATTCCATGTGGAGAGAGGAGGGCCCACGGAAGTCCAGTACATTAAGGACTAGTAAATGAATAATTTTGTATAACTTAGTTGGACGGACCAGATATGAGTATTGATATATTTGTTCTAATAAAACTAAAATCATTGTCTGAACGAGAGTTCACGAAGCACGGTACGTTAGAATCAGATATGGGTCAAATTTTCTGACCTATTGGCTGAAAGGGCCGAATACAAATATTAACATCTTTAAATCATACTCGAGCTATTGTCATTCGTAGTGTTGTTAAAGTCATGAAATTCATCATTTACAATATTTTTTTAAAAAAATACAAATATTTTTTTTGAAAGAATGAAAGGTGATAGGTTTTATTTTTTCAATGATTAAAATAAATATTAATTAAATGATAAAATTATTTTTTAAAAAATAATTTAAATATATAATTTATAATTTCTAGAATAAGTAAAATCTCAGTAATTGAAAAACAAATAGACTCAATTAAGGGTATGTTTTCAATCCATGATTTCTATGTTTCAATTTATGTCTTACAAGTTTACAATCTATGTATATAGTCTCCAATTTATGTTTTCAGTATGCAGATCATGTTTACAGTTTTCAATTTATGTTTGCACGTATCATGTTTACATATTCACAATTTACGTTTTTATGTTACAAGTCTACAGTTTTTATTTTCAGTTTGCGTGTCATGTTTACAAGTTTAAAATCACGTTTCTCATGTATCATGTTCATGTTTACAGTTTTCATCTCATATTTCCCATATGTTATGTTCACAAGTTTACAGATGGTGTTTTCCATGTATCAAGTTTATAATTTTCAGTTCATGATTTCCATGAATTTCAATTTAAATTTTCAGTAAACGGTTTATAAGAAAAAAAAATGAAACGTTTTCAAATCACTAGTATAATGTCGTCCCCTCATGTATAGTTATTCCGGGTATGTTCAGCTCAACAGGTCTAATGGTCTTTCAGTGACCCTTTAGGCATATTCATGTTCATGTTCCCATGCTTATGCGGTGGGTCCCGCTAAGTAGGTTTCACGCCCCCGGGTTACGATACTGGTGATGTTTTTCATGATATTTAAAGCATGTGCAAGTGTATACGGGGGCGACGGCCCAATCCCGGTACTATGGCGATGCGAGGGAGACGTCATAATCCTAATCATCGCATATGAGTTTTCAAGAGTTTATAAGTAATTTTTATGAAACACTGTTTGCAAGTTTATAGTTTTCAAGATTAAGTTTACAAGTTTAAGTTCATGGTTGCAGTTTTCGGTCATGCTCATGGTTTACATTCATGATTATATTTTCAGCTCATGATTACAGTTTAAATATTCCAGTTTACAGTCATGTGTTTAGTTACAAACTTATGATGTGGTTTTGGTACATGTTTACAATTTCCATATTCACAATATAACTTACGATTCATGTCTACATATTTCAAACCATGTTTAGAATTTTCAGTTCATGTTAATATTTTCAGTTCATGTAATGGTTTTCAAGTCAGGTTTACATTTTGTAATCATGTCATCATGTTTACAGTTGTAGTTCATGTTTACATTTTACATTCATGTTTACGTTTTCAGTTCATGATTTTCAATTTTTAATTTATGTTAACAGTTTTCAGCTATGTTTACAAGATCACGTTATGCAGTTTTCAGTCATGTTTGTAGTCTACATGTTACAGTTGTAATCATGATTATAATTTCAGTTCAAGTCATATTCATAGTTTCCAAGTCATGTTCATAGTTTTCAAGTCATATATATAGTTTTCAGATTAGGGTTTAGGTTTCAGTTTAAGTTACGTCATGTGTACAGTCCACTTTAGGTTTACATTCTCAATTAATGTTCATTACAGTTCTAGTTTATGTTTAATTTTTCAGCTATGTTTCTGGAACACGTTAAATAATTTTGAAGCCAGGTCATAGAGTCCATGTAATGTTTTCAGTTTACAGTCAATGTTATAGTTATTATCATATGGTCATAGGTTATTAACCATGTTTACAGTCTTTCCGTTCATGTTATAGTTATGCTACATGTTTAAAGTTGCACTAATGATTTATAGTTTAAGTTTCAAGATCGACGCTTCATGTTTCATGATCCATGATATGTGTCCATGACTTTGTAAGTTTATGTCTTCAAGAATCTATATTGCAGATGAGATTATTTATGCAAATCATGTACCTTTATGTTTTACTTTCATTTTCAACATTCATTAACTAGGTTGTTTATACGACTTACTTCTCCAATTTCAGTTTTGTGTTACAGGATTTCAGGCAAGGAGAGCACAAACTTTGGAGATGGTGGACACCTCTTGGGATGTATGCCCTAAAGCTTCATGTAATATGTAAACATAATTACTTGTTATAAAATATAAGATGCATTGTTCATTTATCAATTGTTTTGATTTAAATCACATATTGTAAGATATCCAATTTTCCATTGATTAATTATGTGCCTTCAGACTTAGTGTATGAGTTTCATACACAAGAGGATTTAAGTATGAAGTTAGTAATCTAAAATAATCCATAGAAAGCAAACAAAACAGATATTTTATTTGTGGTTTATCTATTACTGCGGTCAATTCTATAAATGTAAGGTGACCTTGATCTGGGATTGTCCATGTGGTAATATGAGAATGAAGGCACCTTATATGATATGATTATATAAGACTTGACCCAAATAGAAATAAATTTCTTATAATATTCGTTAAATAAAGAAATTCATTTCAATCGACTTGATGGTCATATATGGATTGATTTGAATCCTGAGTGTAATGCATGTAACGAGCCATAACATTGAAGACCATTCGGAGTTGGAACGAAATTCTTCATCATCTTCTTATTATCACTTTGGCAGACCCTTGATCCTTTGTGTGGCTTGGTTTTGGTTAGAAATTTTTGTGCAGAATTTTTGGCAATACTTAGGGCTGACTTGGGAACACATTGAGGTTGTTTTAGAGCATAAAAAACGTTCAGAACCGCTATCCAAAATTGTAAAAATAACCAATATAAAAACAGTGAGCTGTGCGCGTGTTTAGCGAGCTTTCGATATGCAAAATAGTCTAGTTTTTTAGGCTGTTGTTCGGGGCTAGAAAAATCATTAAAAACATAAGCAAAACAAGTCCAAATGGGCTGGACAGTTTCGGCTAAAGAATGGGAATATACAGAAAAAAGTTCAAGGTCGATTCCGGTGCGGGAAATCATTTCCTAAACACCAACCGCAGTCATTAAGATCAGTCACTAGGTTCATAGTGTCAGAGGTCCGCACATTTATATATTTGCCAAGAAAGGCCATGAGGCCGAGTTATGTATGCATGTATATGGCATGACGTATAAAGCATGTTTTCATGTAATTCATGTGCATTGTATAGTAGACATACATGTATTTAGGATAAACAATTCGGTTATGAATCATGACATATTATGCAACGTCAGAGGCTCAAGAGATGATTTTACTGTCTCATGTCAGTCACATATTGAGTTTACTGAGATTAGACATAACCTAAATAACTAACCCCAATAAACCCTAATGATAATCATATTTTGTGTTTAAAACACAACTAAATTAAGTCCAAACATGAATTAAATTATAAAATAAACCCAATAAAACCTAAATTAACCTTAGGTTACGCAAACCTTAGCCCTGGCTCACGCCCGATGGCCTAATCTAGGCTTGGCTTTGTTGCCAAGTATACTAATCCCTTAGGCCAACATGCCTAATGAGCTCACATGTTCACTACCTAATCTAAACCCAAATAAATAAACTAGGTTATTAAATAAAATAAAGTCCAGCCCATGTTACATAACCCAAATAATTAAAGGAACTTAGGTGATCTTCCCTTGAAAATCTTAGATTTCTTTAGTTTTAGATGCCTTTTCTTGAAAAGCCTGAATTATCTTGGAATAGATCTTAGTGTTGTCTTTGTGAGCCTGACCTTTAATCTTAGATATGAAGATGACTTGAATTCGGTTAAGATTCTCTTTCTTGATGGATCATATGGATTTTAAACTCTCTTGAACTTTGAAATTCGGAATTTCGATAAAGTGTAAATCTTGTACTTAAGATCACATTAGATGACATCACTAAATGATTTTAATATCTTAAAAATATTAATAAATAATATTTAAACGACGTGGAATCTTCACTGAACTTTTCAGGAACGCGTGAAGAAAAGAGACAAAAAAAATGCCACGCGGTAAGAAGATCAGTTGAAAAGTCGTATTACAACAAAATGTAACCGTTGGATTCAGTCTAACGTGGCATATTGACTTTCCTATTATCTTCGAATTCCTAAAATTATAAACTAACAAGGGACGGAAATGGACATGGAAGATTAGTCAGAAAAAGAGGCGAGATTAACGCGGCAAAGCAATCCCTTTTCTTGTAAATAATATAAGGAAGGAACGTTTTGGAATAATAAAAAAACACAACATGACGCCTGTTTCTTATGTTGAATAATCTTAGCGCCACCGAGTAAAGAATCTTCTCAGCAGACTCAAATCGACGGCAGATAAGCTGACTTTTCACAACAAAAATCAGCCTTCGTGCTTAATTTTTTTTTTTTTTTTTGAATCGTTAGAAATCCCGTCATCAAATCGCTCATTCCGAATTTAAGCGGAACATGTAAAAATCCCGGCTATCCTAGACTTTTATAAAAAACGCACTCATTGTATTCGAACCCAGGACCTTAAGATAAGATTTGGAACCTTACACCATCAAGCCACGCCCCCTTGGGACCCACTTGATAAATGACAAATATTATTTATCATGAAAATTTTGAATTCGTTTTCTTTTTCTACTTATAATTCGAAAATTGTTCATTTTTCCATCTAAAAAAAATAGAAAAATGTACAAATTTTCTATTTAATTTACAAAAATTATCAGTTTTTCATCTCATAAAAGTGGAAATGTAAATACAATTGAAACTTCAGGTGAAAATGAAATAATTTGAAATTTCTCGTGAAAAATGATACTTAAATAATTTACTAGGTAGAAAAATTATAATTTTCCCTTTTTAATTATTCTTTAATAAAACAAATTTCATTAATATTAACTAAATTTGATTTACAAGTTTTAATAAAAATTGTGTTAGTGTCTCAAGCATACGTGTTTGGAGTCAAAAGCAATGAATAATGTGTTAACTACCGATAATAATTTTATTTCAACCAGGCTAAAGGCTGTAGTACAAATATTACAAATATTTATTAGTAATTGGGAAAAACCGAATTTGGCTTAATCTCAGCGCAGCAGACCCTCGGTGAGCATAGCATACCCTCACGAAAGACCCACGCAGCAGACCCTGAGAAGCAGACCCACACAGCAGAGCATACCCTGACAGCAGACTCTGAAACAGACCCAACGGAGAGATTCAGACCCACGAGCGAATCAGACCCTGATGCAGACTCACGGATGCGTCTGACGGCATACCCTAAACGCAGACCCAGCAGACCCTGGAGAGCGTAGTCAGACCCTGACGAGCGGAGGCAGACCCTGACGGCGATTCAGACCCTGAGCGAAGGCGTATGGCGTCAAACCCGGAAGGCAGACCCAAGCGTTGTGTGAGCAGAGCCTGACTCTGACTCTAAAGAAGGCGAGCCTGACTTTGACCGATGATGAAAGCGAGCCTCTGACGATGATGGCTAGCTCTGATGAAGTCGTCTGCCTCTGAACCTCTGGCCGAACCACTGAACCGAACAACTGCTTCACTTTCCCGAGGCTTGTTGATGCCAACAATCTCCTTAAAACAAATTCGTCCCCTACCGATGGTGCAGTAGAACGTGAGACGATTGTTTCCCAGGATGCAACGGAAAACGAACGAGTAAGGGCACCACCAAAACCCGTTTCCAACGAACCACAAAAGTGTTTGAACTCTTCTAAAAACAAAAAGAAAATAAAATGCTCTGAAAATCTCTTTCACTCTCTGTGTTGTGTATCTAAAAAAAAATGAAAATCACAACCCATTTTAAAGAAATTAACATGCCAATTAAATCACATAAATGGGTGGCATTTCACTAGCAGTAACCACCAAGTTAATTAAATTAACTGTTATGAAACTTCAAAGAGACTTGCAAAAATTGGCTGGGCCGAGCCCGCACAATTTGGTCCGGCATTCGTGTACGCAGGACGCGCGGGTGCACACGAGCCAAGCCTATTCGGATTTTGATTTGCACCCCCCTGCGCGCACACATAAAGAAAGCATCTATCCTTATAACTCTTACCCATCTACATATGAACAATCATATATAAACACAACTTCTCTCTAATAGCTTTCCCATGTGGGACAAACACATTTCTCTTTATTTTCCAACACAAATGGGTGAACTTTGAGCAACAATTTCTCATTCACCCAAGCACCATTTTAAGCATATGAATATACCATTTCGAACTACTCACGGAGGAGTATCCAAATCATTCAATAGCAACCACTAACACGAAGTGGACCATGTTTGAAATTGTGCCTCAAAATGCTTACTCATAAGCATTTTCCAACAAAGGCTGACGTAGAATATAATCATACTCCAGTTAAATTGAAAATTTATCAATTATATGCTTAAAGTCAACATAACATTTCACAATAGAAAAAAAAATACAGCTAATAAGAGGAACACTATGAATCTTATATAAAATGATGGAAAATAAGATAGCAGAAAATAAGTATACAATTTAAATACCAAAACCTTACTAAAGTTGTACTTTTGTGGTTTATAGGTCTCCACAAGACAATAATTGTTAATAGAAAATAAATAAATAATTTAAATATCAAAATAATGTGATAATGGTTGTTAATAATTAAAAAGAAAAAAAGAAAAAAAATTGATGAATCTTATATCTAATATTTGACATGTTATCAAAAATAAACAAATCCTAAAATTTTGTTCATTAGTTCATCAAAAAATTACGAAGTGTATCAAAAATTTAGAAAATATCCATCAATTTTGTATCATATGTATATTCAATATTTGACATGCATTTCAATCATATATCCAAATTATTACAATTTGATAGAGATTGCAATCGTTGGGGTGGAACAATGAGAAAAGTTTCAAGGTTTGTGTATTTTAAAAACGTGTCAAGGACCAATGAGCAAAGTTTCAAGATTTTTATATTTTAAAAACGTGTCAATCTTTAAGTATATAATTGATTATTTCTCTTAAAAATAAATAATAATTAATGAGAAAACACTTCACTCTCGAACTTCCACGAGACATGAGATAGACTTAGATTTCGAGCTTTGTAATGAGCTTTGAATTGAGGGTTTTTTTTTTTTCAATTATGATTTGTATTTATTGGATAATCATTTAAATTTAAATAAATCTTAATTAATTGTGTATTACTATTAAAGCACACATAATAGAAGATTATGAAAAATTTAATACAATCCAGTTCAATACTAGATCAAAATTTCCACTCATGATAGAAGATATAGACAAATACTACAAGTTAAAATAAAAGAAGAGAAAAATAAATTACTATAAACCCAATAGTTAAAGAACGAAAAAAAAAGAACAAATAAATTATTCTTTTTGAGTATAAAATGTCTTTTTCATAATTAATTTTTGGATGTAAAATATTTGCTATTTTTATGTGTAAAATAACTTGATGTGAACAAATTATAATATTAAAAAATAAGGAATATTTTTTAACTTAAATTTTAGGTAGATGGATGGTAATTTCTCATTAAAAAAATTAAATAAAATTTTTGGGGCTTCCTAGTCTAACCAAATGTGTATGAAATTATTCATGAGACTTGTGGATTTTACTGAAAGGTGGATTACTCTCTAGATACTATGTGTTAAGACAGTCTCTTATTCTATTTTGGTGAATGGAGAGCCAAAAGGGATGATTTATTTTGGTGAATGGAGAGCCAAAAGGGATGATTTACTCTACGCGAGGCATCCATCAAGTAGACCTCCATTATCTCCATTCTTTTTTTCTTTTGTTTTTTTTTGCTTTGCACAGAAGGTTTGAATGGCCTCATTATTAAGGGTTATTCCCTTTGCAGAAATAGCCCTAGAGTAACTTCTTCTTTTTTTTCTTTTTTTTTTTTGGGTAGATGATAGTCTCTTATTTTGCAGAGCTACAATCCATGAGTGGCAACAAGTTTTGAATATTCTTGAGACCTATGGCATATGTTATGCCCAACAGATCAATAAAATAAAAACCACCATTTTTTTCAGTAAGTCCACTTCTAAGGAAGTCAAAAACCACATCAAAGATGCATTGGATGTTCCGGCGATCTTACAAGTTACAATATGCGAAGTACTTAAGGCTACTATCCTTGGTGGGGAAAAATAAAAAGGGAAGTTTCAACTATATTAAGGAGAGGGTTTGGAAAAAACAAATTCAAGGGTGGAAGGAAAAGCTTTTATCTCACGCTGGTAGAGAAATCCTTATCAAGGCCGTAGTTCAAGCAATCCCAACTTATACAATGAGTTGTTTTAAACTCCTTTTGGGTTATGATATTTGACAAATGAATGTCAAAACGGCTTTTCTTAATGGATTTCTTGATGAAGAAATCTATATGGAACAGCCGGAGGGTTTTGTATCCAGTCAAAATTCTGGCATGGTATGTAAGCTTAGAAGTCTATTTATGAGCTTAAACAATCTTCGCAGAGTTGGAATATTATTTTGATGAGGTAATCAGATTGTTTGGTTTTGTAAAAAAACAAAGAAGAACCTTGTGTTTATAAGAAGGTTAGTGGGAGTATGATAGTGTTCTTGGTGTTTTACGTTGATGACATCCTGATCATTGGAAATGGTCTTGGAATGATGCAGGGTGTTAAACCATACCTCTGTAAAAACTTATGCATGAAAGACTTGGGTGTAGCTTCCTATATACTTGGTATAAAACTCTATAGGGATAGAGAAAGAAAGCTGATTGGGTTATCACAATCTTCGTACATAGATAAGATCCTACAAAGGTATAACTTTAGCAATTATATAGTTGCTAATATACTTTTTCGACATGACATTCATCTTTCGAAGAAGATGTGTCCTCAGACGGAAGATGAAAAGGTTAGAATGTCTAGTCAACCTTATGCATCATGTTTGGGAAGCATCATGTCATGTTATGTACGATACCAGATATCAGTCATGCAGTAAGTGTTACTAGCAGATATCAGTCAAATCCAGGTAACGACCATTGGATGGTCGTTAAACATATCCTAAAGTATCTAAAAGGTACTAAGGATAAGTTTCTTATTTATGGAGAAGGTGATTTACAGATAAGAGGATATACAGATTCTGACTTTCAGTCAGATCTTGATAATAGAAAGTCCACCTCAGGTTTTGTATTTACTCTTAATAATATTGCAGTCAATTGGAAGTGTTCCAAACAAGGATCAACAGTTGATTCCACCATTGAGGTGAAATATATTGCGGCATCAGATGCTGCAAAGGAAACTGTATGGATTAGAAAATTTATCACATAATTGGGAGTTGTCCCAAGCATCGAGGATTCGATCCCGTTGTTATATGATAATAGTGGTGCCGTTGCACAGGTAAAAGAACCGAAAGCGCATCGGAAATCGAAACATGTGGAATGAAAGTACCACATTATTAGTGAGATCATCGCTCGAGGAGACGTTGTCATATGCAAGATATCTGGAGAGGACAACATAATAGACCTACTTACGAAGGCCTTGCCTCTGAGACTATATGATAGACATGTAGAGGCAATGGGTATTAGATACCATCAAATTTGGCACTAGAGTAAGTGGGAGAAAATATTGGAGTTGGTGCTCGGCGCGCCAAATTTTATTGTATTTATTGTAAATGTGATGTACATTTCTGTTTTATCATGAATAAAATTGAGTAATTTTCATCAATATATTCTATTATATGGTAAAGGCGTAAATTACCTTAGAATGAATGGTTGTGACATAATTGCAAAAGTGCCGCAATTGTTACTGAGAAATGTCACAATACAATTCATTATTAAATTGTTCCTAGTCAAGGTTTACATACTTGGTCAGTTAGTAAAACCGTGAGACCGGTATGTGTCGTATATTAGAATTATTCTAATGGTTTATCTCAGTAAACCATGAGTCTTGGGAGACTCATATAGACACATAGGTATTTATTGGATAAATAATGAACTACTCATTCAAAGATTCCCGATAGATAGTACACCAACGTCAATAGGAATCTTTACAAGTCGAATAACATATTACCTCATTTGACTTGTGATACCACTGTGGATATGTGAGATATCCTCCGTACTTTGATGACAGTCACGTCAATGATCTTTTAAGATCAGACCTCCATCTATTTGTTGGGTATGGACAGATACTCAAGATATCTTGTGATGTATCCAGAGAGGATCTGTCAATCTCGTGTACGGGATTTAGATGTCCAATTTGTGATTCTTTGAAATCCTTGGCCGAGGTATGATTCGGAAATGAGTTCCGAATATTTATTGAAGAATCATAATTATGTCGCGACACATGAATTGTTCATAGCAGAGATTTGACGTTTAATCTATATCTCCGGAACAATTCCGATAACCTATGACATAAGGATTATATATATGCAATGACTTCGACTTGGATGGTTCAACTCTATTATCTGTGGTCGTCGTAATTTATGAGTGGACAAATTACAGACATGGAAATGATTTCCGCGACAGATAAACTTGAACCTAGAGAGTCCCACAATATAAAGTGTACTCGTTGAGCACTTGGGCAATTAATTATGGATAATTCAGATTATTCATAATTTACATATGCGTATTAAATAATGTTTATTTGTATACGATACATAATTTAGCTTAGATACACATTATTAACCTATTGAATTTTGACACTTGTTTTATTATTATTATTATTATCATTAATTAATTAATTATTTATTAATAATAATAAAATGGAAGAATATTCTTCGAATATTTCTCCATGTATTTATTTTGTGTTTTTGTTAATAATAAAATGAATTACTTAATTAGTTAATTAATTTATTTTAATTAAGAATATTACATAGAATATTCTTATAAGTTTGGCATAATTTGATTGGCTAAACCATGTGTTCTTAACACATGGAATTGTTAACAAAAAAATCAAAAAAATTATTTAATTTTTGGATAAGATTAAAATGTGTCAAAATGATAGCCAAGTAAAATTGTTATTTTTTGTTTAAAAATATACAATTTTCGAAAATTGACTTAAAAATATATAAATGAAACTTGCTTTCATTTTGCAAGGTTTTATCACATTCTCATGTTTGAGAAACCAAAGAAAAAAGGGGTTAAGGTTTATGAACAATTGATCAACACTAAGGTAGAAAGAATTTGAAAATTGGAAGCTTGGAAATTAAGGTAATAAAAGTTTCCAATTTCTAATTTCTTAATTTTATTTCTTAAGCATGGAAATATGTATTGGATATGTATTTTGCATGTCTTAGAAATATATGTATTTTGGATATGTATTTGAGCAAAAACTTAGTGTTAATAGTTTTCTTATTAAGCATGTGTTAAAAGATTAATGTAGGCACTGTATTTTTTCATATAAGTCCCAATGATGAGCCTCGTACGGATGCACTACCTTTTAAGTCGTGGAAGTCGTGGGAAACGAACGTCGGAAGGGAAATATCAAGAATTGACATCTTGTAGGACTTAATTCGCTTGTTTAGCTTAGGGTTTTCTCGTCGAACCTCCGTTTCAAAAGGAAATCATACCCTCAAGCCCTTAGAACCATAGCCCATGCCCAAAGCCCATGAAACTAAATCAAAACACACACCAAGCCCACCTAAACCAAGGCCCACGCCCCTTACACACATTTAGCCTCCACTAACTATTCAAACAACCAAAATAACTTTTCACCAAGCATGTCCCACACCCTTGACTTCAAATTTACCTTACCTCCCACTTTCAACAAAGTCTTCAAGACATTAATGACATTTCCCCACACCATTTAACTCACCAAGCCCCACGCCCATGACTAAGCCACCGCTTTTCCCATTTTGCCAATAAAGCATGCCTACCCAATTAATAACCCTTCAATATCATTAGCATACCTAATAAATGCACCCATTTCGTCTATAAAAACAACCCAAAAATCCTACAATCCTCCATAGCACATACATAAAATATAGACAACACAAGACACCCTCTTCTCTCAAGCTCATATACACAACGCTCACACAAGAAACACTAAAGCCAATAGACGTCTGCCTTCACCTAGCCCTCAACGCATCAAGTGCACAAATCTGCCTCCAAAGCATCACGCCACTAGCCACCTGCCCTCAAAGCATCACGCCACCATCCACAAAGCCCTTCACGTTACAGCCCACTTCACTCACAAATCTGATTCACGCCTGAAGGTCCCTAATTCCATAGCATCTACTCACGCAAATAACCCTTCACTGCAGCCTCTACTCACGCAAATCAGTCCCTCTAAATGCACCATCTGTTCACGCAAATACTGACCAGAAAAATCACTGAAAATGCCCCCCTTAGATCACTGAAAATGCCCCCCTTAGATCACTGAAAAAACCCTCACTGCACAGCCCCATACTGCAGGTACAAACTCCTCACTGCACTGCCAGTAAATACCGCATAAATACCCTCCAAAAACTGTCCAGAAAACACCCCGAAACTGCACAACAAACTGCCCAATCCTTAGCTTTAAAACCGCATAAAATATCAGTCCAATACCTCTCCAAACACGTCAAAACAGTCCCATAAGTCACCAAAAAATAGTGACAAAAAAATACAACGAAAACAGCAGCGAAACGAAGTGAAAACAGCGAGCAAAATAGCGAAACAACGAAGGAAAACGTCCAACCAGTGAACCGGTGGAATCACGGAGTATTAGCCCTTCCGACGGCCGTATAACGTACTTTCGAGAGACGACAAAAGAGGTTAGACCTGAGGGTACTTCCTCTATTCATCACCTTTATTTTTTATTTATTTTAAGCACTTTATTTCGCATGAGAATTAGGGATTGGTATGTGATGTGATTCCGGATGAATGGAATATGGTTTCTCTCTTACGGTATATTGGATGGAAACTCGGACGTAAATTCCGTAGCCGAATCCGAATGGACGGTATTATGGTTTGTACTCAGGATACAATGCCACATATCACTTGAGAGATTCACATATTTCATTTCATCCAAACTTGTATTCGAGCATGATTATGTCGTTAGAAGGTTATTTTATTTTTTAGTATGATTTAGTTTTAGTACGTTATTTCTTTACGCATGATTTAGTCATTTACCTTTTGCAATAGGAATTTAATTTACATCATGTTTAGATCGTTATTTGTTCAACATGTTTATTGTGTGATATTGTATGTTTGCCGTCATAAGAATTTACTTTCGAAGCATGCAAACTTAGATTTAGGCCTTATAAGAATTTAGATTACTTTCGCCAATATATGTTGAGTAGATTTGGTTAAAATTGCACAAATCCATTCATTACAAATGACATAAGTAAGGGACCATTCCGAACCCGACGGTTTGAGGTCTTCCCTTGCGAGGCGTGAGTGCGACCTTAAATCATTTTCCCGGTTCACACCGGGTGGCGACTTCTTTATTCTCCGGTTTAGTCCCCCGCGGGCTACTCCGTACTCCCAACCGGGCCGTGAGCCCGGAACAGCATGCGTCACCGATTTATGTGTCCTACAGTCTGGCGATTCCACTGGGAATAGAGAATCGGCCCAGAAATAATGTCTTGTAATGTTCATGATTTGTGCTTTAATTAATCATGTCTACAGTAGGTTGAAAGGGTTTAATCAAAGGTATTGTTAAGGCTATGTGATGGTTTGGTGTCTTCCTTCACTCACTACCTTTCTATAAGGAAAAGCTGTGAAGACACCTGGATAATCATTACCCATAGCTCATTGTGATAGACTAATTTGGAGGACTTGTTTTTTATTCCTATCGCCAAGGCGATAAAAGCCTAAGAGGCTTGGGTATTTAAGAGAGTACGCTCCACCCTCCTGCTGGGGAATCTACAATAGGAAATCTATTTGATAGTTAGTCACATACCGTAACTCGTTGGCACGTACCATAAGGTATAGAAAAGGTGCGCTCACTTGGTCGTTTGAACCCTTGAGTGGGAGTCCTAGTTGTGGGCAATCCTTCGTCAGCGAGAGCTTTTGTTTACACTCCTGAAACCTACATGTGAACCTTAATTGTATGAACCTTAGAAATTATTTATTTATGCTTGTGTTTAGGACCATCGTCATTTGGATTCAATTGGACCTCTTGTCAATAGATATGAACTTGTTGGGCCATTTAAACTGGGACAAGTTCGTGTCCTTTGACAATTGGGCCAAAAGCTTCTAAAATACCGATGGGCCATTTTGTGTCTAGGCCTCTTATTATTTGAAGTTATTTAGCCATGGTATCGCAAAAGTATGAACTTGTTGGGCCTTTTCAACTGGGACAAGTTTGCACCTTGTGATAATGTGATTGAATGCTTTAAAATGACAGAAAGCCCACTTATATATATCGTACGCGTCTCATGCACCTCATGCATACATGCATCATGCTAACCCTCGTGTTCTAAAAGCCATCATAGATTCCTATTGGGTTAAGGAAGAGGGAAGACTCACCAAAAGACCAATAGAAAATATGAGTGAATCTGTCAAAGAGGGGTCTCGAATGGACCAGATTGAAGCTAATCTCGCCAAAATGACTGAACAACTGCAAGCTATGACTGCTGCCATGTCTAATATAGCTGTGCCCCATGCTGGGGGAAGTTCTGAGAATGAGAGGCATGAAGAGCCTCCAAACAGGGTGAATGATGATACTCTCATCTTTGATGATGATATGGCTGAATATGCCGCAGGAAGAATAGCCGGGTCTCAGGCCGAGATACAGAAGCTTCGTGATCAGATGGAGTCTGTTACCCATAAATTGAAGGGGAAGCATGAGGATTTATTGGATTACGATGCAATGACCTTCGAAGAGCAGCTGCCACCTCAGTTTAAAATGCCCGATATTGCCAAGTTTAATGGGAATGGGGACCTGAGGGTCCATTTGCGGAAATATGTCTCGGTGATGAGTTCAGTTGGCCTGTCACAGCGCCAAATTCAGAAAATGTTTGGGATGTCACTCGAGGGGGCGCCGGTAGTATGGTACCATGGCCTCGATAATAAGGTCAAAGAATATTGGAGGGAATTGGCCGATGCATTTCTGAAGCAATATGTTACGGACTTGGAGATTGATTTGTCACTCCGAGATTTGGAGAACACTAAACAGAAGCCAGAGGAAAGCTTCATGGAGTATGTAGACCGCTGGAGGAGCCAGCTTTTAAAGATGCAGACTCGTCCCTTGGAGAAAGACAAAATCATAATGATTATCAATGGTACTAAGCCCTCAATCTATGCCAAGCTGAGGAGGATGACCTCCATGATTGCAGATTTCCGACAGCTGAGGGAAATTGTTATGGACATTGAAGAAGAGGAAGCCAAGAATCAAAAGTTCTATAGCCTGAACAGGAGGACTGTTGGAGGACCGTCAGGTACTAAACCTGTTACTGCTGAAGTTGCTGCCATCAAGAACCGATGATTTTCTAACATGGGCAGACCATTGTCCAAGGTGCTTGAGAAATTGACCAGGCAATGACTCTTGAAACCTTTGGAGCCTAAACCACTTCTTAATCCTCCCCCACCAAATCTCAACATGAACCGTTACTACCACTTCCACCAACAACATGGCCATGACACTGACAGCTGTGCCCGCCTTAGGCACGAAATCCAGGACCTGATTGACTCCCGCAAAATCCCTGACCCTGAGAAAGAACAGCCAAACACACACCATAACCCCTTACCTAATTACCACTATGTCCCCCCGCCAACTTATATGATTAACTGTGGCCTACCAGAAGACCTCGTCCTTCAAACATTTGACCACCAAGCCTTTTGCCTATGAATTTGGGACAGTAACAGTGAGGATGAAACAGAGCAGCAGAAAAACTTTTGGGAGGACTTTTCCAGTAGTGATGAGGAAGAAGTGAAGGGGATGACCGTTAGTGGGCGCTTTTATAGTGATACAGTAGAAAAATGGAAGGAAATATTGACAGAAGGCCGAGAGGTGGCTGAAAATACAGAGAACGCAGAAGGAGATCCAGTGCTGCGTCAATTGAAGAGGACCCGAGCCCAGGTCAGCATCTGGGAATTGTTATGTTTGTCGCAGGAGCACATGCGTGCTATGGTTGAAGCCTTGAGCAAAATAGTAGTACCGGAGGATGCCAACCCCGCGATGTTTGTCGGATCAGTACATAAGGAAGCTTTACAAATGATAACTTTTTATGAGGAAGAACTCCCCGCTGAGGGAAGAAATCATAATAGGCCTTTATTTATCATAGCTGAGGTGAAAGGCAAGAAGACATCTTGCGTAATGGTAGATGATGGTTCGTCCATTAACGTTTGCCCTTTGAAGATTCTGACGAAGTTGGGAATGAAGACGACAGATCTGAATCCCTCCAACATGACCATCAAGGCTTATGATGACAGCAAGCGAGGAGTCGAAGGCACTTTTTTTGCAATAGTCAAAGTGGGCCCGATTGAGGATGAGGTTGAGTTCACTGTGCTTGACATACCAGCTAATTTTGCCTTGCTATTGGGGAGGCCATGGTTCCACAAACTTGGGGGCGTGCCCTCCACTCTGCACCAGATTATTAAATTTCCGTATGGAGGAGAGATTGTCACCATCCGAGCTGAGGTAGATAATGTTGTGGCCGCTCTGGAAATACAACCTTTCACGAGGTTCCAAGTGTCAGCCACTTTTGAGGAATGGGTGGATCCTAGGGTGGCTAGGATCATGGAAAAAATGAAGTACGAGCTGGGTGAAGGTTCAAAATTTCCAGACTTTAGATGACAGACTACTCCGAGGGGTTTGGGATATAAATCTGACGAAGAAAAGCCGAAGGTTAAGAAGAAAGGGCTAAAGTTGATGGAGTGTTTTGTAAAGGCTTCGGGGTATCAAGGAAAACCTGAACCGGTATAAGTCAATGGGATCGTGGCGCCCGGATTCTAGATTTTCCAGGATATGCTGGGTGAAAAACCATTGACAGAAGGAATTGCAAAGGAGGAAGATAAATGGGAGGAAGAGTTGATGACACTGGAGAGCTTGACCCTAGAAGAGAATGTGGAAACCAAGGAAGACCCAGCTGTGGGAGATGAAGCATCTGTGGGAGATGAAGATGTTTATCTCTCTGATTTATTTGAATGTATTCCCGCTTCTGCTTGCAATAAAGACGTTCGTTTCACTTACTTATTTGAGTCTCTCAATTTGCATGACTTGAGCATATTTGACATCAACTCCACCAAAACAAATTCATTCAACCTTGGTACGCCTGAAAGTCCCAAGGAGATTTTGATTGCAAGTGAAGTTACCGCCGAAGAGCGGAGGAGTCTAGAAGAAATGTTAGTCAAATATGCTAAAGTATTTGCTTGGTCCTACGAAGACATGTCTGGGGTATCCCCCAGCATACAATACCGACTTATCCAAACATGAAGCCGGTGAAACAGAAACTCTGGCGGATGAGACCTGAGTGGGCTGAGAAAGTCAGAGAAGAGGTTAAGAAACAGATAGATGTGGGGTTTCTAGAAGTGGTGAATTATCCAGAATGGTTGGCGAACATTGTACCAGTACCAAAGAAAGACGGGAAAGTCAGAATGTGTGTGGATTACAGAGATCTCAACAAAGCTTGTCCGAATGATGATTTTCCCTTACCCCATATAGATGTGCTTGTTGACAGTGCGGCATTATCTGCCATGTACTCATTTGCGGATGGGTTCTCAAGATACAACCAGGTTCTTATGGCTGAAGAAGACAAGCATAAGACTGTCTTTGTCACAAAATAAGGTATGTATTGCTACATGGTGATGCCATTTGGGCTCAAAAATGCAGGGGCCACCTATCAACAGATGGCCACCACATTATTCCACGACTTGATGCATAAAGAAATTGAAGTGTATATAGATGACATGATGGTGAAGTCAGAAAACCAGAGGTGGACATATAGAAGCACTGGAGAAGTTCCTTCAACGGGTCGACAAGTACAACTTGCGATTGAACCCCAAGAAATGTGTGTTTGGGGTAACATCGGGGAAGTTATTAGGTCACACAGTTGGAAGGGGAGGAATAGAAGTGGATCCTGAGAAAATCAAGGCAATTACTGAGATGCCTGCACCGAAGACAGAGAAAGAAGTCAGAGCATTCCTGGGGAAAATCCAGTACATCAGTCGTTTCATTGCCAAATTGACATCGGTATGTGAGCCTATCTTCAAACTGTTGAGGAAAGACTAGTCAGTGAAGTGGAATGAACAGTGTCAGGAAGCCTTCGACAAGATCAAAGGATATCTAGTGAAGCCTCCTGTGTTGAGACCTCTGAAACCAGGCATGCCCTTGATACTGTATTTGGCCATAGAACCCGAAGCGCTAAGGGCGATGATGGTACATGCAGATGAGACTGGGGTGGAGCATGCAGTCTACTATCTGAGTAAGAAGATGCTTCCATACGAAGCCCGTTACCAAGAAGTAGAGAAGATCTGTTTGGCAGTAGTATAGGCGTCCAGAAAACTGCGTCATTATTTTCAATCTTACAAGATTCAGGTGGTAGGAAAAGAGAATCCTTTGAAATATTTGCATTCAGTGCCTTCATTGGTTGGGAAGCTGGGTAGATGGTTGGTATTGTTGACGGAATTTGATATTGAATACCTCACCTCTAAAGTAATAAAGGGGCGAGCTGTAGCAGAGTTCCTGACATTGCAACCTGTTGAAGGGGATCAGTATAAATTTGAGTTACCCGACGAGGAAATCCAAGCAATAGTAATCCAAGGATGGAAGATGTATTTTGATGGAGCAGTGAACTGCAAAGGAGCCGGAATTGGAATTGTAATAATAACTCCCGAAGCAGAAACTTTGCCTATGGCCAAGAGGTTGACGTTCGGAGTGACTAACAACATGGCTGAATATGAAGCATGTGCATTCGGGTTGAAGGCATTGATAGCCTTGAGGGCTAAGAATGTTGAAGCCTACGGAGATTTGATGCTGGTAGTCAGACAGATGCAAGGAGAATGGGAATTGAAAGAAGAACGGTTGAAGCCCTACTTGTTTTATCTCAGGAATCTGGCACAGGCTCTCCCTGACTGTAAATTCCAGCACTTGCTGCGAGAAGAAAATCAGATGGCAGATGCATTGGCAACACTAGCCGCAACTTGGGAAAATCCAGAGAAATTGGTAATGAGACCACTGGTGTTGACAACGACAAGTAAACCAGTTTATGAAGTAGAGAGAATCTCGGAAGTGGAATTCAATGATGGGAAACCCTGGTACTATGACATTCAGATGTATCTTGAACACGGAGAACTCCCAGAAGAAGCAAGCAAAAATGACAGAATAATGACAGAATAAAAATAGAGTTTTATTAAGCATGTGTTAAAAGATTAATGTAGGCACTGTATTTTTTCATATAAGTCTCAATGATGAGCCTCGTACGGAGGCACTACCTTTTAAGTCGTGGAAGTCGTGGGAAATGAACGTCAGAAGGGAAATGTCAAGAATTGATATCTTGTAGGACTTAATTCGCTTGTTTAGCTTCGGGTTTGCTCTTCGAACCTCCGTTTCAAAAGGAAATCATACCCTCAAGCCCTTAGAACCATAACCCACGCCCAAAGCCCATGAAACCAAATCAAAACACACACCAAGCCCACCTAAACCAATGCCCACGCTCCTTACACACATTTACCCCTCCACTAACTATTCAAACAACCAAAATAACTTTTCACCAAGCATGTCCCACACCCTTGACTTCAAATTTACCATACCTCCCACTTTCAACAAAGTCTTCAAGCCATTAATGACATTTCCCCACACCATTTAACTCACCAAGCCCCACGCCCATGACTAAGCCACCTCTTTTACCATTTTATCAACAAAGCATGCCTACCCAATTAATAACCCTTCAATATCATTAGCCTACCTAATAAATGTTCCCATTTTGCCTATAAAAACAACCCAAAAATCCTACAATCCTCCATAGCACATACATAAAATATAAACAACACAAGACACCATCTTCTCTCAAGCTCATATACACAACGCTCACACAAGAAACACTAAAGCCAATACACGCCGGCCTTCACCTAGCCCTCAACGCATCAAGTGCACAAATCTGCCTCCAAAGCATCACGCCACTAGCCACCTGCCTCCAAAGCATCACGCCACTAACCCACTCACTGCCTCCAAAGCATCACGCCACTAGCCACCTGCCCTCAAAGCATCACGCCACCAGCCACAAAGCCCTTCACGTTACAGCCCACTTCACTCACAAATCTGATTCACGCCTGAAGGTCCCTAATTCCACAGCATCTACTCACGCAAATAACCCTTCACTGCAGCCTCTACTCACGCAAATCAGTCCTTTTAACTGCACCCTCTGTTCACGCAAATACTGACCAGAAAAATCACTGAAAATACCCCCTTAGATCACTGAAAAAACCCTCACTGCACAGCCCCATACTGCACGTACAAACCCCTCATTGCACTGCCAGTAAATACCGCATAAATACCCTCCTAAAACTGTCCAGAAAACACCCCGAAACTGCACAACAAACTGCCCAATCCTTAGCTTTAAAACCGCATAAAACAGCAGCCCAATACCTCTCCAAACACTTCAAAACAGTCCTCTAAGTCACCAAAAAACAGTGACCAGAAAATACAACGAAAATAGCAGTGAAACGAAGTGAAAACAGCGAGCAAAATAGCGAAACAATGAAGGAAAATGTCGAACCAGCGAACCGATGGAATCACGGAGTATTAGCCCTTCCGATGGCCGTATAACATACTTTCGAGAGACGAAAAAAGAGGTTAGACCTGAGGGCACTTTCTCTATTCATCACCTTAATTTTTTATTTATTTTAAGCACTTTGTTTCGCATGAGAATTAGGGATTGGTATGTGATGTGATTCCGAATGAATGGAATATGTGTTTCTCTCTTGCGGTATATTGGATGGAAACTCGGACGTAAATTCCGTAGTCGAATCCGAATGGACGGTATTATGGTTTGCACTCATGATACAATGCCACGTATCACTTGAGAGATTCACATATTTCATTTCATCCAAACTTGTATTCGAGCATGATTAGGTCGTTAGAAGGTTATTTTATTTTTTAGTATGATTTAGTTTTAGTACGTTATTTCTTTACGCATGATTTAGCCATTTACCTTTTGCAATAGGAATTTAATTTACATAATGTTTAGATCGTTATTTGTTCAACATGTTTATTGTGTGATATTGTATGTTTTCCGTCATGAAAATTTACTTTCGAAGCATGCAAACTTAGATTTAGGCCTTATAGGAATTTAGATTACTTTCGCCAATATATGTTGAGTAGACTTGGTTAAAATTACACAAATCCATTCATTACAAATGACATAAGTAAGAGACCATTCTGAACCCAACGGTTTGAGGTCTTCCCTTGCGAGGGGTGAGTGCGGCCTTAAATCATTTTTCCGGTTCACACCGGGTGGCGACTCCTTTATTCTCCGGTTGAGTTCCCCGCGGGCTACTCCGTACTCCCAACCGGGCCGCGAGCCCGGAACAGCATCCGTCGCCGATTTCTGTGTCCTACAATTAATTAGTGAATTAATCTAAAAATTTTAATTGTCATTCTAGAGTGATGTTGCCACTCAAATATTGCCTAGAATTATTCTTGGAACTTTATATTGTGGTGATTAAATTTGATGCAAAATTAATTGGATTATTTTGTGAATAAATTGAATTTTGGCATGAAAATTTGACAAAAATAAAAACTGGATCAGATCTAATTTGGTCCCTTAAAACAGAATATTTTTCATGGAAAAGTATGTTATTTGGATAATTTTGGATGTGTATTGGGTGATGGATTAATTCTGGAAATTGTTCCGGGGTGAAAACGCGAGGAAACGAATTCGCGTCGAAACGGGCTCGCCGTGTCACAGTCGTGAAACCAGTGAACTAGGCACTGTTCGGGCAGCCCAAGGGCTTACCGAACACTGCCCAAGTGACCGGGTTGGCCCGGCTCGGTGGTTGGTCAACCAGTTTGACCATTTGCCCGTTACGCGTAATGTTTGTCGAAAAATATTTTTCGTAAAATAATTCGTCGTGTTTCGAAATATATTATGTTATTAAATGTTAATAAATAATATATTTAAATTTATTTGAGTGAATTAAAAATATTTTGTATTAATTAATTCGCTCAGAAAATTTTAAAATGTTTAAAAACCATTTTCGCCTTCCACCGTGCCTTTCCGCTGCGCCTACCCCAACACTAACAACTCTAAAATGGCAACTTGATCATCAAATGACCAAAAGAGGGCTAATGAACTCATTTCAAGTTTTCTTTTATTAGCACCCATGCTAACATCTTTCAAACAAGTTTTCAACAATTTAATTACAAACTAAAAGAGTAGAGATATCGTCCTATCAACACAAGTTGAAGCCAAGAATAATAGAAACAATTTCTTAGTTGAAGAGTGTTGAGAAATACTTACAAATCTTGAGATTTAGCTTAAGTTTTTCTTTCTTCTTCAACTTTTCTCTCAACTCTCTTTTGTAATTGATTTTCGTAACTTGAACTTTTGAAATAAAAATGAAACAAAATCTCATATATTTTCCATCAAATTGTCGTGAATGAGAGGAAAAATAATAACAAGATATTTTCATTTTTGTTTCAATTAATTAAATGATAAAGTATTAGTTAACTTTTTTCATTAGCTCACTACAATATTTAATGAAATGCAACAAGTGTAACCAATCAACCTTGGCCGTTTGCAAAGTAAATCATGGCTTAAGATATTTATTATTTAATTAATTTAATCATTTAACATTTAAATAATAAAATACAATTATCTTAAATATATTTATTATATTTACATTAAATAATTAAAATACATATGTCAATTATATATGTCAAATATCACAATTTGACATTTAATTAATGTGTATTTAATAAAATCAAATATTAAATACAAATACACATTAATAAGGAAATGACCAAATAAGAAACTTTTTGCATGTATCTTTGTTTAACCATTAAACGATTTATAAATAATCAGTTTTATTCATAAAAGTTGTCATAGTGCTCTACGAGTATATTTCATTAGTGAGACTCTCTAGGTTTAGGCATATCCGTTACGAAATCCAATTTCATGTCCATAATCTACCCACCTGTAAATTATGACGAACACGTATAAACTCTATGAACCATACAAGTCGAGGTCATTGCATACGTATAATCCATTCATCACAGGTATCCGGATAATTCCATAGATATAAATATAAACGTCAAATCTCTATAGATATAATCACGTCGGCGTTTCTATTAGTAATCTCTTAATAACACTTAGAACTCACTTTTCCAGTGTACCACATGCCCATGGATTTAACAGATTACTAATTCCATATTGAATACATATGCTCTGTACATAGAATTGACGGATCATTTCTTGACACACACATGATATCATGAGCATCGGTCCACACTCAACGAACAAACGGAGGTATGATCTAAATAGATCGGTGACGTGTCTGCCATCAAAGTGTGGAGGATAAATTATATATCCACAGTGGTATCTCAAGTCAAAGAATCACTATGCTACTCAACCAGAGAAGATTTTTATTGACATTGGTGTACCATCCATTAAGAATCTTCGATAAGTCGTTCAGTGTTTATCCGCTATAAACACTTACACGTCTATGTGAGTCTCCAAGACTCATGGTTCATTGAGAAACCATTGGAATCCAAGATTCCAACATATGACATGTACCAGTCTCAACGGGTTTACTTTACTGACCAAGTAGTGTAAACATTGACTAGGAACTGTCTAAGAATGACAACGTCATGATACAACTCAATGTCAGTTGTGACGCTTTTGCAACAGTATCATAACTAATCATTCTAAGGTCAATTACGTCTTTACCATATAAAAAGAGATGTTATATAATAGAAACTGTTTATTTTATTCATAATAAAATGTTACATAAGTATTTACAGGGAAATACATAAGAAAATTGGCGCTCAGAGTACCAACCCTAACATTCTCGTCATATTTGTGCTGACACTAATATGTTTTCCTCCTATCAGAAGGTCGATGGTGGTGATCATCTGACCATGGGAAACTCGTCTACTTACAAAGTGGTTTGACAAGGCATATTAGTTTTAAAGATGACATCCGGGAAGTAGTTCACATTAAAGAATATTTTACATGTTCCTAATATTTGAAAGAACTTGGTTTCGGGTTCCCTTCTCAGCAAGAATAGTTTTAAATTATTTTTTATTTCTGACAAGTTTGTATTGGCGAAAAATAATGTATGTGGGAAAATGATACCTCACTGAAGGCCTTTTTAAATTTAATGTAATTACTATCAACCGACACAGTGCTATTAATAATAATAAAGCTACATCTCTTACTTATATTATTGAGTCACAAAATATATGGCATGGTAGGTTGGGGCATGTTAATTATGATATTATACGTAAATTAATTAACATGGACTTTATACTTAGGTTTATAATCAATAACCAAAATAAATATGAAGTATGTGTTGAAGCGAAAATGAATAGATCATCATTTCATTCTATAGAATAAAGTTCTGAACCTTGAAACTTATTCACTTATTCACACCGATGTGTGTGATATGGATGTTGTGCAATATAGAGGCGGTAAAAAGTATTTTGTCACTTTTATTGATGATAGCATAAGATTGTGCTATGTTTATTTGTCGAGGAGTAAAGATAAAACTATTGAGAGATTTATACACTATAAGAACGAAGTTGAAAATCAACGTGACAAGGAAATCAAAAGAATCGGGAGTGATAGAGGAGATGAATATGTGTCACCATTCAGTGAATATTATTCCAATCATGAAATTATTCACGAAATTATTACTTCTTATTCACCTCAACAAAACAGGATTACAGAACTCACAAATCAAACATTGAAGGAAATGATGAATGCCATGTTGACAAGTTCTGGTTTACTCCATATCTTGTGGGGGGAAGCCTTATTTTCCACCAACTACGTTCTAAACAAGCTACCTCACAAAAGAATAGACAACACTATATGAATTTTCGAAAGGTCACGTACCTTCCTACATATACCTGAAAGTGTGATGGTATCTCGCCAAAGTAATGGTTCTTAAACCAAAGATGGTTAAAACATGAAAAAACATTATTGACTAAATTTTCAGTAAATATGGTCACAACAGTAGCGTGTATCCATTCTTGGTACATAAATCTGAGATTCCTGACATCAATCCAAACATGATAATTGAGTCAATGAATGTACCATTTTTTGAAGAGACATTTCTTTATAAAGAAAAATAAAGAACATAATCTCTCAAAAGAACCATTGATATTGCTACAAGTAATGATCAAGTTAACCAAGAATTAGATAAACATGAAAATTTTGAGAAAAATGAACCTAAACGTAGTAGGAGAGTAAGAACGTCTAAGTCATTTGGATCAGATTTTATGACATACCTGTTAAAAAATTAGCCTCAAAGTTTTAAAGAACCGATGTCTTCCTCAGAGGCTCCTTTATGGAAAGAGGCTATCAATAATAAGATTGATTCAATCTTACAAAACCATATTTAGGAGTTGATTGATCTTCCTCTGGGTTGTAAGCCGTTGAGCTACAAATGGATTTTTTAACAGAAGATTAAGTCAGATGGATCAATATATAAATATAAGGCAAGATTTATCATAAAAGGTTATAGACAAAATAGAGGTATTGATTACTTTGATATCTTTTCACACTAGTGGCTCGTTTCACTTTAATAAGAATGCTTATAGCCATAGCAGCTATATTTGGCTTTGAAATACCTCAAATGGATGTAAAGACGACATTCTTAAATGGTGAATTGGATGAGAAAATTTACATGGAACAACCAGAAGATTTCAATGTACTTGGACAAGAACACAAGGTGTACAAACTTGTAAAATTCGTGTACGGATTAAAACAAGCACCTAAACAATGACATGAGAAATTTGACAAAGAACTATTTTCAAGTGGATTCAAGATCAATGAGTTTGATAAGTGCGTGTACACTAAATCAACTCAAAAGAATATGTCATTATGTGTATTTATGTAGACGATATATTGATAATTGGTAGTAATCATAATATGATTCAGTCTACCAAGAAAACTTTGATCAGTAAATTTGATATAAAAGATTTAGGAGTGGCAGATGTGTGATTCTTGAAATCAAAATTTCCAGAACATCAGAGGGATATACATTATCTCAAGCTCATTATGTTGAGAAAATACTTGAGAAATATAATAAAGAAGATCAAAACATGGCTAGAACTCTTCTGGACCTAACTCTATATCTGTCAAAAAATATTGGTTTGAGCGTATCGCAATTAGAGTATTCAAGAATTATCAGAAGTCTGATGTATCTCACGAATTACGCAGGACCAGATATCGCTCAAGCTGTAAACATGTTTAGTAGATTTATGAGTAATCCAGGACATAACCACTGGAAGGCCATAGTAAGAGTTTTGAGATATCTACGAGAAACTTCAAAATATGTTTTGCATTATACGAGATATCCTGTTGTTCTAGAGGGATACGGCGATGCCAACTGAATATATGATATAGTGGATTCCAATTCCACGAGTGAATTTATTTTCACACTTGGAGGTGCAGTCATGTCATGGAAATCCTCAAGGAAAACATGTATTGCACGATCTACTATGGAGTCCAAGTTCATAGCATTAGACAAAGCTGCCGAAGAAGCAGAGTGGCTTTGAAATTTCTTAGAGGATATCATGAACTGGCTAAAACTTATGCTAGCTATAAGCATAATTTGTGACAACCAATCGACTATTGGGAGAGCCCAAAATAAAATGTATAATAGTAAGTTAGGAGAGCCCAAAATACAATGTATAATGGTAAGTCTCAACACACACATCGTAGACACAATACCATAAGGCAACTACTCTCAAGTGACATAATTTCCATAAATTATGTCAAGTCAAAAGAAAACCTAGTGGATCTATTTACTAAAGGTTTACCTCGAGAGTAAATTGAAAATTCATCGAGAAGAATGGGCTTAAAACCTATAAATTAAGAATTGTCACTGTGGAAACCCAACCTAACTAATTGGATATCCTAAGATCTAGGTTCAATAAGGACAACTAAAATTTTGTGCAATTCAAACCAAGCAATGTAGAGTTTTATACTCTTTCTCATTCCTGTGATGATGCAGAGTGTTGTCTGTCAATGTTAGAATAAGAGAAGGCTTTTAATGATCATTGTATTAGAATAAGAGTCTTAATAAGGGTAAAGACAAAATATATTTTACAGTAGATTACCTATTTCAAGTAAGAAGTAAGGTCGCTTCCATGAGAATTTTAAAGGTTGGATTCCTAAAGTACTTGATGAAACCAAGACCGATGTTCATGGCCGAATTTAACACAACCGTAGAACGAGAAATGGTCGAAGTGAAGTTGTGTGATGGCTATTGTCTTGGTTTACACCAACAGTAGAACAGTTCAAGACTATATGAGTCACTAGTTTGCTAAGTAAATCCGATAATCATTTACTAAGAAATGTATAAGGCAAAAGCTACTTATTCCGATGCAGTTTCATTTAATGGAAACTCTTTTAAGTGTATACATTAATAATTAGAAAATTATAGGGAATTGTAGGAAAAATTTCTAATATTAAATGTATTTATATAGTGCTTTAGTGAAAATACATGCCTATAATATGTGACCTTTAGGAAAGACACCAAATGAATGAATATATATTTAGAGGGAAATGATGTAACCTTTGAGTTGGAAGGGTACATTGAAGAGTTATGACCTCTTAAAAGATTGCATCCTTATGCCTAAAGGGTACCTCTTCAATGACAATTTTTCATATCTATAAATAGGGCCCTTAGGTTCTTCATTTGTCATTCAATTCTTTTTTAGATCTTAGGCATATGAAAGTTTAAAGGCTTCATACTTGAGAGAGTTTTCCACCATTTTGTCCTAGTTCGTGTTCTTGATTCGAGGAGTGCCCTAAATCAAGAAGTTACCAAGAATCTTGAGAGAATGTTAGTCACAAGAAATGTGTAATGCACCGAGGTAGGGCTATTAAATTCTTAAGGAAAAAAGTGAATTACTGGACTTGGATTGAAATCTTCATCTTCTATGGTATACATTTCAGGTATTTCTTAGTTTTTGTGCTTATATTTGATTCATGAATTGCATATTTGCTAGTTAATAATTTGATTGAATTATGCATATTAAAAAATAATTAACAACACATATATCACCAACAATAAAAGCATTACAATCTGTTTGCGCAGGTTTTACGCGTGCAAGGGAAAAAAACGTGTAAGGTTCAAACCTCTGAGACAAATTCCTAGCAAGGGGTATATTGAATCGAGTGAATAAGCCTCCAAGGGGCACAAGCACACAAATTACAGTCCTAGGGTATAAGCTAAGAAATAAAAAGATAAAATATGCTCGAATGAGTCTTCATTTTTTTTCTTTCCCTCTTCTCCTGGTGTAAGCGAATTTTATAGTGTCGCTCATTAACTGCTCAGGGCAGTTCCAATGTTTCCCGGCGATTCTTGAGGCGTGTTGGTAACTGCTGAGCCACGTACCCCAACTGCCTGATTGTGGAGGGAGATCTGCCCAACCGTTGTGATCGTGGCGATAACCGCATCACACGTCTTCGTCCTGACTACTTGCTCGATCGTCATAATTCCTTTGTCGCTCTTCGCTTCGTCATCTTTCTTCCTTTCACGCTCCCTTTTGTCTTAGGACGATTTCGTCCTGTGGGGATTTTATTTGTCAATAATTGTCCCCCAAATTTACCTTAATTGTACTGGAAGTGAAAATCGAGGTGAATTTTTCGGCTTTTCATCCTGGTTCGTTCTTTCCTCATTCAAGGAAGAACACCTCACCAATTGAGAACGCTTCATCTCGTCCCTAATCAGCCTGCTATTTGACTGATTCCCTCGGGTCGAGTTCTGACCGGGCCCATTTTTACTACATTTCAGGCAAGACCGCTACACCAAATGCGGGCCGGTCAGATGGATCCTCTTGGCCGCCCTTGGTTGACCTGTTCCCCGGCCATGTGACCAGCGTGATATCCGGTTATCCTCCTAAATCGGCAGTATGCTCCGAATATAGAAGTTCACGCTAGCTATCGTTACCAGCGTAGCCCTTCTTCCATCCGGGAGATGCAATACCTTCCACGAGGGTGTCCCAGGTCAATCGTCGCGAACGGACGCGGCCCATCCACAACCTTACATTCCATTTCACACCTTACGCCATGTGGATGGCCATTTGCGAACTTCCTTACATTCCATTTCACACTTTACGCCAAAGAAACCTCCACCTTTGGTGGCCTATGTCTCATGGTTCGTCTCATTTCCCTTGATTTTCCTTTCCTCATCTTCCAAAACTCTGTATGGCCACGGTGAGCTTTGTTGAGATGGCATGAGGTGAATTGGTCTTTAAATAGACGGTTGGGAGGCCTTCTAAATTGCCCTTCCGACTCCCCTTTTTCACATATTCCCAAGCCAGATTACTGTGGGCATGTGAAGAGTTTGGCATGTGAAGAGTTTGCATACATATTGATAAACGGCTCGGGATTCTCTACCCAAAAGCCTGGTTCTCTGCTAAAGTGAGCCTGCGATATGAAGATCCTGTCATATCAGTTTCGTCGCCACTGCTTGTGTCAATAATAGAGGAAACTTGGGTGATATCTTTGTAAAGTGTAGTACTGACAGCTGTCATTGGCCGATTCTGCAGGCCGACGTCAAGGCCTTAGCCGAATGGCGGGGGACTAACCTTGTGGGGCAGAGCGAGGGAACAAACTTTTCGTCCTAAAGTTTGTCGCTCCGACCTTTAGAATCCTATCAAAACCCGTCTTATCTGCAATAAATGCGCGAGCCTTTCCTTTACGTTTTCATCATGAGGCCTGTTTAGGAGCCGTTTTTTGGCGTCGCTTCAGTGTTTCCTTTCTTAGCATGTCACTCGCGGCGAATTGCATTCGAACACCTGTCTAGGGCAAACTTCATCCTTTCCTATTTTCCCGCCACTTCACTTTTCGGTGACTCCTATCGCGATGCCTGTCATCCCTCCACTTTCAAGCTTTACTTCCTCTTTTTTGCAATTTTGCCTTTCTTTGTGATTTCGAATTCTCTGTCCCCAATGGCTTCTTCTTCCTCAATCTCTCAAAAACTGATGCATCGACATCTACTGACTATCAACAAGCGTTGGAGTCTGAGTCTGTGGGCACCTTTGGCGTTCACATCCTGGACGAAAAAATCGCGCAGTGCGCCCTCGGCCCTGTTTTTATCGACGCGGATGCCATTGCAACGAACTTGTTGGCTCAACAATTTCCTACTTCCTCCGGCCTTCCTTTTTCTGAGCCGTTAAATCTTTCTGCTCTCTCCTATGCTCACCACATTCGGACTTGGCCGAGACCCGATACTGCATTCGAAGCCTGGTACAAACGTATGTCGTCGCATGCGGAGACCCGATCTTTTCTAGAAGAATACCATCTCCTTCCCCTCATCGAACTTTCCTTAAAACTGCCATTCTTTGACCGTACTCTGTTTCCTATCTCCATGCTTTTCTGGTCGTCCAAATACAACGTATTGTGTTTTTTCCGGTCAGGCCCTTTACCATTACTCTTCGTGATGTTGGCGCCCTAACTGGGTTAGCCCCCCTTGGAGTGACCATATCGGCCTCCACATCGTTCCGCTTTCCACCTCCTAAAATGGACCTTTCTTCTTTCTCCTTGTATTCTTCTTTCCTTCATGCATATTCAAAGACGGCTGGTTCGGTTTCATTTTGTTGGAACAAACGGATTTTCTTCATTATTGGCTATGTAAGTACATTATCTGCACACCCAGACAGAAACCCGCGGTGGGTTATCTCCCCATCTCTTCTGACCTTGCTAACGGCCGTCGTTTAGACTTGGCCTCTTTCTTCCTTACTGCCACTTATAGAGGATTAGCCATCCTCCAAAAACAACTTCGCTCTGGGTCATCAGCCATCGCTTCTGGGCCTTTATGGATCGTCCAGTTGTGGTTGAAGGCTTACTTCCCTTCTTTGGCACCATTGAGTCGACCCGCCCTTATTCGTGTGCCGGTCATCTCTATATCGGCTTCGACAAAATTCCTTCTCCCTTTGGGCTGCTTTCGAGTACTTCTACACTCTTTCCCGTGTCCCTTCCTTTTTTCCTTTTTTAGCGTCGGACAGTCCGTCCTTCGCCCTTGATCCTCCTTTCTCTGAAAAGGATGAGTCAGGCCTTCGCATATGGCGCAAATTTTTGTGCAGCCGCGAACTGACCCATGATATCTTGACTGGGGCCAATGGTAAGGCCGAGGTAGAAGTATATTCGCCCAATTTTGTCGCTCGCCAATTCGGCCTTGTCCAAGGATGGCCTCTTTCATTTTTTCATTCGTATTCTGCGTCGTTGGATCGCTTTAAGGTCTTTTCTATTTCAGAGATCGAGGACTCTATAGAGGAGACTCAATCCCTTCTGGCCTCTTTCACCATAGCTTCTTTCACTTCTTGTACATCCGTTCACCCCTATTTTGATCGTTTCTGGCCACCGGTGGTGAACGATTTTTCTCCTTACCTTCAGCGAGGGTGTACTCCTCTCTCTCTTTGTCCCCCAAGCCTTCTGAGCCATCGGGGTCGAAGAAGGCTGCCGAAGCTTCCAAGTCAAAGAAAACAAAGCCTGTTAAACGGAAGCAGCTTTCCCCTAGTCGAAATTCTGACTCGGACGTCCCGTTGGTCCGTCGTCCTAAGGTATGAGCCTGGAATTCGCCCTCTCTTGCTTCCATAATATTTTGAGATGTACTGATACTAGTATTGTATGATTTGACACAGGCCTTAAAAATCGATCCACCCTCTGTGGCACGTGCGACAGTGCCAGTCCAGATGCTGAGACTCCCGTGAGCGGCGGAGGGAGTGAGGAGTGAGGGTCATGCGAGGGAGCCAATAGTCCAATTCCTCCTGATGAAGAACATGTGGGCGAAGGGTCAAGCATGGAGCAGCTTTTAGAGGAGGGAGGTGCAAGTGGAGTTGATCCCCAAGGTAGGAAATTTTATGCTGAGTCCGGTCATCCTCGCCCAAGAGTTGAGGAGATTCCTGGTGACCACCCTTTCTTCGAGCACTTCTCCTCGGACGGCTATGTGCCGATTGTACAGGATCCGGATGATGAAACTGAAGTGCTGGAGCCTATTTGGCCGACTAGGACTCTGTGGCGCCACCTTAAACAGCTTTATCCTCTGATGCGCAGGATGTCCACTTCGGGGCTTAGAGGGAGTTATAGGGATGTGGATGGCCTTTATAGCTTGGCCGAATTGGAGTTATTAGAGGAGGCTCGGTCTCTGTATAAAAACGTTGTCTTTCATCGTATTTACGAAGAAGACGAAGTCATTTATATTTCTAATTCATCCAATTCTGATTCTCTTGCAGATGTTCGGCCGACTGCCATGCCTCAACGTTCGATGCCAGAGGCCATGTCCCCCAGTACTTCTGCGTATTTAACGTCGCCTTCATCACAGCCATCATCTATGGCTCTTCTGCCCCATTCCCCTCAAAGGGAGATTCTTGAGCCTGAGCAGCCATCGTCTTCAGCCTCTGTGATTGCTCCTTCCATGGCTCTTGCTCAATCGGTTCAAGTGCCAATCGATACTGGACGATCACCCCCTCTTCGAGCTGGTTCTCATGACTTGCCATCAACTTCCTCTTCTCGGCCAATCTCTCCTTAAGCCGCACAGCAATTAACTATTTTCCCCCAACCTCTGCTGCCCTCAGAACTAGGACTGATGCAATCAGCAGCTGGAACATCTAGGGCACAACTGGATCAGTTTGTAGCTCCGTCCCTGGGATGGTGAGTTCCTTTTCCTGTCCTCTTGGATTGCAGTCTTGGTGTTTTGCTAACTTCATTTTTGTATGCAGCCGTCCGATTTGTTGCTGCAATCGGTTCAGAGTCTTCTGGACCATCTTGGACAAGTGCTCTCTGTCCATCTTCAAGAGATTCTCAATCAATACGCATATTTTGCTGCGCTAGAGGTCAACCAAGCTGTTCAGCCCCAGAATATTCTTCAACTGGACCGGTGCTCCAATGAATTAAGCTGGTTATTAGCTCTTCCCTTATCGCCGATACCCATTGACGATCGGCTTTTCCTTCAAGAGATGCAGGACGGCATATCAAACCTTCTCTCCCAACACCGCATAGTCCATAGCCGGAGAATTGGGCTTCGCTCATCTTTGGTGAAAAGGGAGGAACTCCGTGAATCTCTCGGGCAGCTACAACAGGCTTTGAGAGAGACTACGGAAGACTTGGTGACCAGAGATTCAGTTTTCATGAATCTGGAGCAACAGTTGAAAGAGCTTCAACGTCAGCTTGATGAAAGTCGGATGAGGAAAGAGGCGAGAAAGAGGGCTGTTATTGCCCGAATGAAAGAGGCGGAATGGTCGGTGGCGGGCGGAGTATAAGGGGCTGGCTCGCATTGACTTCGAGAAAGATTTGGCCGATTTGGATGCAGCGAGCGCGGGCATACAAGACGAATGGCGTCTGAGGAGGGAAACGCTCTCGGCCATCAAAGACTTGCTTGGAGATTTTAAGCGATTTTCGGGCCAATGATAATGTAATGCAAGATGTTTTTCATCTAGTTTTGTAATCTTAGGACGTTCTCGTCCTTTATTAATGCAAACTGTTTGTTGTTATTCTTGGACGTTCTCGTGCTCCCATAGTGAGGGCACATATTTCTTCAAGTATTTTCCATTTATCGCTCTCGTATGTACTCGCCCTTTTAAATCTTGTAAATGATAAGCTCCATTCGGCAACACGCTTCTCACTATAAATGGGCCTTCCCAATTGGGCGACCATTTACCATACACTAGGTCCTTAGAGCCAACTGGCAGTATTGTTTTCCATACTAATTCGCCCTTCTTGAAAGACTTAGCCATTACCTTGAGGTTATATTCCTTGGCTATCTTTTTCTTATGTGCTTCTAGGCGGTTGAGCGTGT
Organism: Zanthoxylum bungeanum; assembly: GCA_019454045.1. Lineage (NCBI taxonomy): Eukaryota > Viridiplantae > Streptophyta > Magnoliopsida > Sapindales > Rutaceae > Zanthoxylum > Zanthoxylum bungeanum. The sequence continues at coordinate 177,566 of SKCR01034805.1, read as the reverse complement.
CGCACTTGATATCGTCCAACTCCAACAAATTATGGATCATCGCCTCGTCATAGTCTTCCTTTATTAGCTTCTCCTGCAATGTCACCCTGGTGGATTCAATGTTCATTTCTACAGAAAGCACAGCTTCTTGTCCATACACTAACTGGAAATGCGTCACCGAAGTGCTCATGCGTGGTGATGTCCTGTAGGCCCATAGAGCTTGACTCAGATATTCGTCTCATCGTCTAGCATTATCCGTCACCATCTTACGAATCAACCCTTTGAGAATTTTGTTCGACGATTCTGCTTGACCATTTGACTGAGGGTAGTATGGAGTAGTATTTACTAGCCGGACTCCATATTCGGCCAAGAAGTCTTTTACCTTTTCACCGTTTAATGAGGTACCATGGTCTACCATGATTGTCTGTGGTATTCCAAATCGGTGAATTATATGTTCTTTTATGAACTTGATTATCTGCTCTTGTGAGATTTCTACAACTGGGATGACTTCTACCCACTTGGTAAAGAAATCAGTGGCAACAACAATAAAGGTGTACTTTTACTTGATGCGGGATAGATTTTCCCTATCAAGTCTATTTCCCATCCCATAAACGGCCAAGGCTTAATGACTGGGGTCATCTCAGTTGCTGGAGCCCTTTGAATGGGACTGTGCTCCTGGCAAGCTATGCACCCTTTGGCGTATGAGACGCAGGATTCCCCCAGCTTCGGCCAATAATAATCGCTAGTATGATTAACCATCTCATCTTGATTCCAGCTTGGTGAGCCCCACAGATGCCTTCGTGTACTTCGGCCATGATAGTTTTGGATTCTGATGGCCCTACGTATTTCAACAACAGCTCGTCTTGTCGTTTCTTATATAGCACGTCTCCTGACATTACGTAGTTCAAGGCTTTAAGCTTCAATCTTCGGTCTTTTTCTACTTCAGGTTGTGTTAAGAACGCCCTGATTTCGTTTCTCCAATCGTCCTCTACTTCTAGGATCGTGACGTCTGTTTTTTCAGCTCGCCTTGTGAGGGCTGGTTTGACTTCTTCGCTTCTATACACCTCACTTATGTTGGTTTGTTTATACTCGGAGGCTGCTTGGGCTAAATTATTGGCCAATTCGTTCTTCACCCTCGGAATGTATTCCAAGTCAACGTAATCGAATCGTCTCTACTAATTTTTTGGCCATATCCAATAATGCCACGACCGATGGACTTTAGCATTTATAAGTTCCTATTACTTGTTGGATTACCAGTTGCGAGTCTCCCTTGATAGACGCATGGGTTACTCCCATGTTGAGGAGCATTTCCAACCCTAGTATCAGGGCTTCATATTCTGCCTGGTTATTGGTGCAGTACTCGTTCAATTTGGCTAAGACTTGGAAAGGTTCTCCCAATGGGCTAACTAGGACAATCCCTATTCCAGCCATTTCTGCTGTGCTGGATCCGTCAAAATGCATCGTCCATGGCTTTAGGCTGCATTCTTCCAAATCCAGTTCTCTTTCCCTGGTTGTGCTTAAGCATGGATGATCGGCCAGAAAATCGGCCAACGCTTGACTTTTGACAGCCTTTTGGGTTCGTGCTGTATGTCGAATTCTGAGAGTGACAGTGACCAGAAACCAACTCTTTGATGCAAGATAGGACGGGAAAACATGTATTTTATTATATTGATTTTCGTGACCAGATATATAATGTTCGGCCTAAGGTAGGCACGTAGTTTAGTACATGTGAAATATAAAGCCAAACATAATTTCTCCATGGGAGAATAATTACATTCATAGGCAGCAATTGTTTGCTGATGTAATAAATGGCTTTTTCAACATTTGCGTCATCATCTTGCACGATCATCCCAGCTATGGATTGTTCCTCAGCCGCTATGTACAACTTGATTGGCTTTCTGACACTGGAGGCACCATCACCGGCGGCTGTGACAAATATGCCTTCAGTCCATCAAATGCTTGTTGATGCTCTTCGGTCCAAACAAACTCTTCCTCGCCCTTTAACTTCAACAAATAGGAGAAAGCTTTGGTCTTTCCTGCACAATTCGAGATAAATCGCCTTAGGAAGTTAACCTGCCCTAGAAACTTTGCAGCTCCTTTTTGTTTCGGGGTGGCATAGCTTCAGTAATCGCCCGAGATTTATTGGTATCGATCTCGATTCCCCGTTGGTGTACCAGAAATCCTAAAAAGTTGCCCGCGCACACCCCAAAAGCACACTTGGCAGGGTTCAGTTTTAGCTTGAACTTTCTCATTCGCTCAAAGATCGATGTCAAATGGCTAAAATTTTCATCCATCGTTACAGATTTAGATACTATATCGTCCACATAGACTTCCATAAACCTGCCAATCATGTCATGAAAGATTGAATTCATGGCCCGTTGATATGTGGCACCATCGTTTTTTTAGGCTGAACGGCATCACCACCCATTCATAGCACCCTATAGACTCTGGGCACCTAAAGGTCGTTTTTTGCACGTCGTCATCAGCAATGTAAATCTGGTTATAACCTGCGTACCCATCCATAAATGAGTACACCTGATACCCTGCCGTGGAATCCACCAGGGAGTCGACCGTCGGTATTGGGTATTGGTTTTTTGGCGTTGCTAGATTCAAATTCCTGAAATCTATGCAGATCCTATCTTCCCGTTCTTTTTCCTAACTAGGATGATGTTGGACAACCATTCTACATATCTGGTCATCCTGATAAATTCTACTTCTAACAGTCGTTCGACCTCTTTTTTAATATCAGGCATAACATTAGGCGCGAACCTTCGCGGAGGCTGCCTATGAGGCCTATGACTTGACAGGATTGGCAGTCTATGTTCCACCACAGTCCTATCTAGGCCAGACATCTCATTATAGTCCTATGCAAAATAATCTTTTTATTCTCGTAACAAACATAGCAGATTTTCGCGTACCAGGGGGCCCAATTCCTTGCTGACATAGGTTATGCGCTTATTGTACTCGTCTCCCAAGTTTACCTTTTCTAAAGCATCTTGTCCCCTCGAGAAGTTTGCCTTGCGTCGCCCGTTCAGAGCGTACTCGTCCTCCAATGCGTCTCTTCCTTCTATCAAACATTCCACTCCGCACAGTTCTTTCACTTTATCTTCCATCTGGTGCATCAATATTTTCCCCTTTAAGGCCGAAATGGCGGCCTGTGTTTCGTCCTTCTTCCTTCATTCCAGAACATAGGCCATTAAATTGGCCTTAGAGGCCGCAAGGGCGGCTTGCTCTTTATTCTGGTCGTACTTCATTGATACCGACATGTGTGGGTTCTCCAAAGACCATTGTGGTTGGTCTTGTTTGTGCGAACAGGTCATTTAACAATCCTGCAGGGTATGGCTCGTCATTCTGGGCTATGATAATCGGGCTCTCCCCTTCGTTTAGAACCCTGGTTGGCCCGTAGTTTTCCCTCATACATGAAGTACTCGGCCGAGTTTGTGTCTGCAGCGAAAGGTTTGTTGTCGGTGTTTACTATCTCCACTTCATCCTTTTGGTTCCAGAAGACCAGACACTGATGAATGGATGATGGGATGCATAGGCTACCATGTATCCAGTCTCGTCCCAGAAGCATGTTGTAAGAGGTTGGTCCATCTATGACGAAAAACACCACAGTCTTCGTAGTGCTTCCCACCTGCAAGTCTAGTGGTATGACTCCTTTCGCCGTCGTCGCTCCTCCGTTAAAGCTAGTGAGGAAACCTCTGTGGGGAGGAGATCTTCCTCGGACTTAGCCAAACGCCCCAGCATCCTAACTGGAATCGCATTGATGGTGCCCCATTATCAATCAGTACTTTAGACACGGGGATGCCATTGGCATTTGCCTTCACGTACAATGGCCTTAGATGCTTCGTCATCTGAGCCGGTGGTTTTGGAAAAATTACTTTCCCTGACATCTCAATCTCCATAGCTTGATCACATTCGCTGTTGAGTTGGGGCGATTTTCTCTCGTGTCCCATCCGGAAAGGTAGCCGTGTGGGGGTGCTCCTGCGAGACGTGATTGATGGTCATCTTCTCTTCTCGGCTTTGGTGACAACCCGCCTCACCTTGGGCGTTCCATACAGAACAAGGAGTGGATATTGCCCCAGGTCTTCTCCCAGTGTTCCGACGGCTGGATTCCCGGCTTCATATAGTTCTTTAAGAAGCCGATTCTGTGATTTTTCTCTTTCTAGCTTCGGTTCGGACGTCGATTTCTTATTCTATATCCGTCTTCTCCTCATCCTCGACTTCCCGATCTGCCGTACCCCTGTCTGTTATCGATAGTGAGGTGAATTCGGCCTCATTTCCTTCGTAAACGTCTTCGCTCGGCCCAGCTTCCCCGTCATCATTTCTCCGGAATTCTCTGGACAATAAGTAGTGATTCGCCACTACTGGTGGCATGCTGCCGAACTGAATGACGATGGGGGGTTCCTCATCATCGGTCTCGTTCCGCTTTCTTTTACTAAGCTTAGCGTGCTCATCGCAACTTGTTACTTTCCTTTTTTTCTCATCATGTGCTTTCTTGCTGTCTTTCGATTTTTCTATGGCATGAGGGCTGCGGCTAGTGGTGGCCTTTGCATCATTCTGTCGACGCATCATGCGGCCGTAATTCCTTTGGTGCCTCCTCAGCTGTGTCCTGGTCATTTCGTCTACGGGAGGATAATTTTCGTCCGCCCTTGAGTGTACTCGTTGCCCTGGGCGTGGCTCTCGGTATGAATGCCATACGTTGGGTCGATGGATCTTTGGCCGAAACGTCCTCACATTTTGGACGAAGTTCGAGTTCTTTCCAAGAACCTTGGTGCAAAAGTTCGCGGCTGCCATGATGATCATTTCTCCACGGGCCTCTCACAAGTGTCTTCTAGTTCCTTCATCCACTCAATGTTGTTCTTGCACCTTACACAGATGTTTTCTGGTCCCCTTCGTTCTACAGGCTCCTTGATCCTTTCCAGTGCGCTCGGGCGGCGGCGGTGTTGTTCTTTCGTCCAGCACCACCTTTATCTTTGGCCGACTCAAACTCGTAAGGTCTGGACTAATCATATCTAACTCCGCCGACTTTGGGAAAGGGTTCTGTCTACTGCCCATTTCTTCTCGAACGTAATTCGTCCGGACTCTATGGCATCCTGCAAGACATTACGAAAAACAAGGCATTGGTTAGTCGCATGAGACATGCGTTGTGCCATTTTACAATATTTTTTACTGCCGATTTGCTCGGCTGTTGGCAACGTGTGTCTGTCGCTCAAGCTGATTTGCTTGTCTTTGTACAATTGGTCAATATAGCGTCAACTTTAGTAATGTCGAAGGCAAATTTCCTGCCCTTTTATCATTTGCCTCACTGGTTTGGGGTTCCGCCCACGTCTTACAAACGTAAGGCTTCCCTTTCACCAATTCGGCCAAACATAAATCGGTCGAGTCGACGTCCACTTCGCCCATCTCATAGTCAATGTTTCTATAATATGTCCCTTTGCTCGAATTTTTCACCTGTTCTTCTTCTCGTAATAATCGCTCATAGCGCACCACATGGTAGTGAGTTGGGACAGGTCCCAAAATTCACGATCCTGGAATTTCTTTTTCAGGTCGAGATTCAGGCACCCTTGGGCGATTCTTACAAATTTCTTTTCGGGCAAAGACACGTAACATCGGCCTCGGGCTATTTTAAATCGTTGTAGAAACGTCTCGGCCCATTCCCATGGCAATTGCCTTAAATTTGCAAATCAGCTAGGGCTACTTCAGATTCGGCCTTATAAAATTGCGCATGGAACAATTGCTCCATTTGTTGCCAATTTTCTACTGAATTGGCTGGTAAACTAACATACCAGGAGAAGGCCACTCTTGACAATGAGCCATGAAACAACCTTAGTTTGTGGAAATCGTTGACTTCCCCGCATTGAAGGGTGAAGCGCCCTACGTGTTCCATAGTGGAAACTTCTCCAGACCCCGTAAAGAGGGTAAATTCTGGTATCTTGTAATTTCTCGGCCAAGGATAAGCCACATCAACCCAATCAGGGTAAGGCTTCCGATATCTTGGCCGAATTGGCCGTATGCCTAGACCGAACTGGTTTTGTAGGATTTCGGTCATTTTCTCCCTTAGTATGTCGTTGCCATTAAATGGCATAGCCATGGGCGGCGGTTGCGGCCCTCTCAAAAGTGGGACATAATCGTGATTCTGTGCTTGAGAAGTTTGGACGCCCTGAGGCATCACAATTTCATGTGCTGAACCATATTTGACCCTTGATGGATGTTTGGCCCCAACTGTGGTCCGTTCCCTCCGGGGCTTGCTCCTCCCCTGAGAACCATAGGGATATTGGCCCATTGTGGGGGGACACTACTGGGACCAGCCTCTTGACCGCTTGTTGCAGGGAGAGGCGTAGTCCACGACAGTGCTGTTCCGCCGTTCACACATTTGGCCATTAATTCATTCATTGAGTTCAGGTGTTTGGCCATATTTTCGTAATGTGAATTGCTAGTCGATACAAATTTATCTATAACGTGCGCATTTTGGAGCCTGACCTGTTCGACGACATCCTGCGTGAATTCGCCAAACAGTGCGTGCATCGCATTATGGCTGAATTCCCTCATAGATTCGTACCGGCTGGCATCTGCTAGACCCTCAAACTGACCTACTATGGCCGAAAACCTGAGCTGGTTGGTTTGCTCCAGTCCACCTTCCTCCGCGGTTGAGCCAGTCTGAGCGTTTCTTTTCGGAGGCATCTCCACTTTGTTACACCAAGACTCCCACTGTGGTCGCCAAAAACTGTTTGCGCAGGTTGGTTTACGCGTGCAAGGGAAAAAAGCGTGTAAGGTTCAAACCTCCTGAGACAAAGTCCCAGCAAGGGGTGTATTGAATCGAGTGAATAAGCCTCCAAGGGGCACAAGCACACAAATTACAGTCCTAGGGTATAAGCTAAGAAATAAAAAGATAAAATATGCTCGAATGAGTCTTCATTTTTTTCTTTCCCTCTTCTCCTGGTGTAAGCGAATTTTATAGTGTCGCTCCTTAAGTGCTCAGGGCAGTTCCAATGTTTCTCGGCGATTCTTGAGGCGTGCTGGTAACTGCTGAGCCACGTACCCCAACTGCCTGATTGTGGAGAGAGATCCGCCCAACCGTTGTGATCGTGGGGATAACTGCATCACACGTCTTCGTCTTGACTACTTGCTCGATCGTCCTAATTCCTTTGTCGCTCTTCGCTTCGTCATCTTTCTTCCTTTCGCGCTCCCTTTCGTCTTAGGACGATTTCGTCCTGTGGGGATTTTATTTGTCAACACAATCCAAGGATGAATCATTCTCTCCATATGGTCATATACTCAGCTCGGCAAAATCCATGGTGGTAGCGTGAAACAGCATCAGGTACTCGCACGTGGATCGTAGCGATAATATTATAGCCCATAACCTTTTTTTTTTTTTTTTTTTTTTTTTTTGGAAACGATGGAAACCCCGCCACAAAAACCACCCATTTTGGGCGCGGCGAGCAGTAAAACCATCGGCTGTCCCAGACCCTTACAAGAAGTACACCCCCTTAATTCGAACCCAGAACCTCAAGGTGAGATCCTAGACCCTACACCACCAAGCCACACCCCTTGGGGACTTATAGCACAACCTAACAAACATAATAGACATATTAGAGGTTTTTCAGTATGGACGGAGGATATTCCTCCACTCTTTTTTCATCTACTTTTATCGAGCATGGCTGATTTTTTCTTAATAAAATTCAATGTCTCGTCTCTCAACAAAAAATAGTCTAACCCGAGGACAGGTATGCCCCTAAATCAGGCCATGATCATACATAAAATTTAAAATATAAATTAGACGCTTACTAAAATTTTGGGTGTAAAATTAAATTTTTTTCATACATAAACCAGTTTTGGATATAAAAATGATAATATTCCTTAAAACATAATAAAATACATATTAAAAGGTCAATATTACATTATATCCCACAAAGAGCTGAAATATAATATTTAGAAAATTTAAGGGTGTGTTTGGTATAGAGTATTGTTAGAGAGTATAAATTATCTCAAAAATTATTAAACAAACACTATAGTATAAGCTACCATCAAAAAATAATCTAATATTATGAGATTATGATTTTGTGAACGCTAGTGTTAACTTATTCATTTAGTGAAACGTTAAAATGCTAGCATTAACACTCCACCAACACTCTACCAAACACCACCCTAAGTTTCCAACACTGATTAAGACAATGCGTACAATATAAAAACTCACACTTTGAACTGTTCACTACTAATTATTTATAACTAAAAAGAAAACAGCTTTAAACACATTAACATCTAATGAAATATAATCCTGGCGTGATTTGGTGATATAAATTTAAGATTTGATCTTTAGGTCATGAGTTCGAATCCAGAGAGTGCGTTTCTTGTTAAGAGTCTAAGACAGCCGGAAATTTTATCTACTCCGCTTAAACTCTGAGGGATGATTTGACGATAGGGGTTTCCAACGATTTCAAAAAAAAAATCTAATGAAATATATACAGAATTACCTACCGTAGATGAATAACCTCATCCAAATTTAAAAGGGAAATTTATACTTTATTATTTAAGATTGAAACTTAAGAAAATTAATTATATGCTCTTTTATTTTTGTTATGGTAATAGACCAAACCGACTAGTCAACAAAAGTCTCTGTGAAAAAACAAAGGATTTAGTCCTAACAATGCCAGCCCATCAAGACTCATGAATAGTCAGCCATCAATAACAATATGAATATGCAATTATGCATTATTGTTCAGTTTGACGAAATAGTGACAATGACTCTTTTTAAGAAATAGTCATACAAACTCTTTCAAGGGTCTATTTGGCTAAGAAAGTAGGGTTGATAATTTTCTCTATCCTATCCAGTATTATTTGGGAAGAGATTTGATATATTTTTATGTCCTAATTTAAAAATAGGAAGAAATGAGATAAGATTAAAAAAAAAAAATCCTCAAGATGCAACCGAGACAAGAAGGGACAATAAACATGACGAGATTTTAGTGGAATGTGATGATAAGATATTTAACGAGATGTATGATGAGACTTGTTTTTTTTTTTTCCGGAAAAAATAACGAGATAAAATTTATGATAATTTTTTTTCCCGAGTATATAAACGATACTGAACCAAAATTGATAATCTCTTTACGCCCCCGCATCCCGTCCCGTCTTATTATAACCCTACCAAAAAAGGGTCACTATGACCATTTCGAAAAACATAAAGATCATAATATACATTACAGCGAACCTTGGGTTTAGATGTCTTTTTTTCCATAATAATAACAATTAAGTTATTATTAGAATTGACAGTATCAAAATTCAAAATCATAGAAAAAAAAAACCATAAATAAATGCAGTTACTAAAACACAAAACAATTGATAATAATAAAGAGAAGCCATTAACTCCGCACCAGTTTCGCCCACGAACCAGCCTTCATTTCAGTGCAATAATCATTTCTTTCTCAAATAACAATACAAGCAGTTTAATTTTTCACTTCCATCATCTTCTTCTTCTCTTCAAACAAACAAAACAAACCCTAAATAAAAAAGTTTATTAATTATTATGGAGTTTTGCATGGAAGCAAGAGCCTTGAAACCAAGTTTACGCAGAGAACTTTCGTTTTTTAAATCCACCCAGCAAGTAATTTTCGATGATATTTCTTGCGTTTCAAATGAAGATTTTTCTGTTGATGATCTTCTTGATTTCTCTAATGGTGATTTTAAAGAAGATGAAGATGGTTCCATTGACGATTAAATAAGGAGGATGATGATGATTCTTTTTCATCACGTGACCCTCTTGTGATGATGATAATAATTCTAACTCCGGTAGCTTTTCTTCTTCTGACCAATCTTTCCTCTCACAACTGAACTCGTTGAACCGGTAAAATTTCTCTCTAAATAAGAGTGTTTTTCTTTTCTTTATGTTGAAAAGTCAAAAAAACCCATTTGTGTTTTTTCTTTTTTCCTTTTTTTTTTCTCTATTTACAGGTTGATGATTTTGCAGAGCTTGAATGGGTATCTCAGTTTGTAGACGATTCTTCATGTTCAGAACTCTCTCTTCGTACCCCTATTATAATTATCTAGAAACCCGGTCTGAACCGGAAGAAAAAATGGGTTTGAACAAAAAAACAGGTCCATGCTTTCCTTTACCAGTTCCTTCAAAACCAAGAACAAACGAACTAGACGCAGCGGCCGGGCTTGGTCTTTTGGTTCGCCGTATCAACTCAGTCAACGATATCTTCCTCATCTTCTCCATCTTATCTTATCTTTACCAACTCCGTTCAAAATATTGATTGGCTCAGTGATTTTGACGAACCGGTTGCTAAGAAACCGAAGAAGAAAACGGCGGTTCAAAGTGGAGGGTTGTTTCAAAGGAGGTGTAGTCACTGCCAAACCCATAAAACTCCACAGTGGAGAAACCGGCCCGCTTGGCCCAAAAACACTTTGTAATGCATGTGGGGTTCGGTTTAAGTCTGGTCGGCTTTTTCCGGAATACAGACCGGCTTGTAGCCCGACGTTTTCGGTGGACGTGCATTCGAATACTCATAGAAAAGTGTGGAGATGAGGAGGAAGAAGGAATCGGCTGGACCGGAGGTGGGTTGAACCAAATGGTTCAGAGTTTTTGAAGGTTTTAGAAAAGGAGGGTATGACTGAACCGGGATTGCTGATATTGGTTTGAACCGTAGTCGGTTTTGGTTCATAATTAATTTGGTACTGAGGCTATAGCTAGTTATAGATAGTATTTTGATTTTTGGTATTTTAGTATCTATTTGAGGTCTAATGAAGAGAGTTAACTAAAATGTGTAATTTAGACAAAACTAATTTTTATTTTGATCACTGTAACTTTTAATCCTTCTTATTTCGAAAAATCTATAATGAAATGGTGGTATCACGTTACATATTTAAAAAACCAGTATCATCTTGTCATTAGGGATGTTTATAGGGTCGGGTCAACCCGCGAACCAACCCGCACGATTTTTTAAAAAATAATGATTTTTCGGGTTAATCCGATCCGACCCGAAAATTGCGGGTTGGGTGATGGGTGTAATATTAAAACCCGACCCGACGTTATAATATTTTTATTATTTTTCTAAAAAATTTATTATTTTTTAAAGTTTTTACTATTATTTCATTTGTTTATTATTTTTGTTGTATTAAAACTTTATATATATGAAAATTTTAGGGACATTAAATAACTAATATTTATATTTTAAAATAATTAATATTAAAACAAATTTTAGACGACCGACCCGATCAGGTTTTACCTCTCAAAATTCGGGCTCGGGTTTCTCGACCCGCGTGACCCAACCCGATCGAGTCTCAAAAAATTCAAAAAATCCCGACCCTATCCGTAAACACCCATACTTGTCACGTGTAATAAATTAAAAAAACTATCAAAAATTATATTTATATTTTATACATTACATATGTCATGTGCTTATTAATTAGTGGACAACAATCACAACATCATAATATTTAGTTTGTATCAAAAATTACTCCCTTATTCCATTAAAGTAGAATGACATACATATAATTGAATGAGTAGTGTGAAATTAAATTACATATTATCTAAATAGGTAAGTTTTTTTTTTAAAATAACTTTACATTTAAGAGTATAATACAAATATTATCAATGTCTAATATACTTCGACGTATTACAGTCTAAGGCCGTGCGGCCCGTGCTTGATTACCATTTTTATTGAAGTGAAAAATAATGCAAGCGCGCTGAATATATATGGATAGAAAATAAGTTGAGCATATAATATATATTATATTTTTTAGTTCAAATTAATCATGAATCATTGAGTTTGAGTTTTAAAAAAAATATATTAAAAGTAATTCTATTAATCATTTCGGGTGAAAATCAATAAATTTATTGACTAATAAAAAAAAACAAATATATTTACCTATCTTGAAGAAGCAACAAAGCTTTTAGAAGAATTGAAAAAGTTAATAGTTAATCGGTAATAAATTTCAGAAAAAATCAGATATGAAGTTTGATAAAGCCAGCAGCTTAATGGATTGCAAAGTTAATATGTTGGGAAACTAACCTTGAAGAAAGCAACAAAGTATTCGGCATCTAACCTTGCGATTTTATTTATTTATTTATTTTCCTGAAGTAAAATGGTGCAAAGTGAATAGTTTTTTTATTTTTGGAATCGTTGGAAATCTCTCCGTCAAATCATTCATTATATGCTTAAGCGGAGTAGGTAAAACCTCCAACTGTCTCAGGCTCTTACAAGAAACATACTTCCTATTCGAACCCAATACCTCAAGATGAGATCGTGAATCATACACCACTAAGTCACGTCCCTTGGGGATTAAAGTGAATAGTATGGTTTAATTTAATAGTTCTTATTTATTTTATTCAATGGTTGTCTTTAATTTTTATTCAGGATAAATTTGACTTCACACATATGAGCAAAATTCTCATGAATTTATTTGATCATTCTTATGTTTCAAATGGAATTGATTATGGAGAATCGTAGGTGAATGAGTGGAGAATATTTTGATTATTCAGCCTTAAAAGTACAAACCAAGTAAGAAATGATTATTCTCTTACCCATTCTTCATCAAAATTACAAATCAAGCACACACTTTAAGTCTATTAAGAAAATCTGAAACAAAAAGAATAATTAAATAAACTCTCGTACCTCTAAAAAGACTCGAATATTCGACCCTAAGAATAAAGTAGATGTGCCTAACAATTCTACTAAAAACAACTCCAAAAGACTACTAAAATTACTTTTCAAATACTTATTTACTTATTTATGTGGTAAATTGAAGAGGGGAAAATAAATTTAATTCCATAAGACTCTTCAAATAAAAATATATTTATATTATTTTAATCAAATTTTTCTTCCACCACATTTACTACCCTCCATATCTTTCAAAAATTTAAACAGCCCTCCATTTTTTTTACCTTCAAAAATTTAGTTACCCTTCCATAATCTCTTGAAGTATTTTCAAATTTTTTATAAATTATTTTATTTGTTACATAAATTATTCATCATTCCCATTTGTTCAAAACTAACTAAATTTCAATTATTTCTATTGTTTTCCTTAATGATTAGCAATTTTATTCAACAAATTGAGATGAATTAAGAACTGGAGTAGAAAATTTTTGATAATCAATTTGATCCATTTTGATAAAATCCACTAAAAAAATGAAATGATAACTGTTAGTGAAATGTATATGATTTTAATATGATTTATAAGTAGAAAAAAAAAAAAGAGTTGTTGAGAATTATGACTATTTCTTATATTATTTAATAAATAATTATTATTAATAACTTAAACACTACCATAAAAAAATAAAGTGAAGAGATAAAATATTATGACATTTACTACTCCCCCTCCCCTGACAAGCTCCCCCCTCTGTCCCCTGCTAAAATGATGAAACTGCCCACCCTTTAATAAAAATTCCCTCAAATTCCCTCTCATAAATTATTTTATTTGTTACATAAATTATTCATCATTTCCATTTGTTCAAACTAACTAAATTTCATTTTCTTTTCTATTGTTTTCCTTTAATGATTAGCAATTTTATTCAACAAATTGAGATGAATTAAGAACTGGAGTAAAATTTTTGATAATCAATTTGATCCATTTTGATAAAATCCACTAAAAAAATGAAATGATAATGTTAGTGAAATGTATATGATTTTAATATGATTTATAAGTAAGAAAAAAAAAGAGTTGTTGAGAATTATGACTATTTCTTATATTATTTTATAAATAATTATTATTAATAACTTAAACCACTACCTACCAAAAAATAAAGTGAAGAGATAAAATTATGAGTTTACTATTTACTTACTACTCTCCCCCTCCCCTGACAAGCTCCCCCCCTCTTCCCTGCTAAAAGATGAAACTGCCCACCCTTTTAATAAAAAATTCCCTCAAATTCCCTCCTCTCAAATAATATATATATATATTAATATAAAAAAATATATATACTTATTTCATTTTATTAATAAATATTTTTATTTCATCAATTTTTTTATTTTTGTTAAATTTAATTTTTTTGCTTTTTTTTGTATATATAATATTTTTTAATTTTTTAATGAATATTACAAATTTCGTATTTATCATTTAATTTTTTGATTATTTTTTTAATTAATTAACACTACTTATGTAAAAAAAGATAATTTTTAAATAAAAAGATAATTTATGAAAAAATTTTTTGATGGTCTATTTATTTAATAAATCTAATATATTTTTTATACATTTTTTTTTCTTTATTTTTAAGTAGAGAAATTTATTTTATTAAAGTCGTGTTTATTCTGATTTTATTTTTTTACTTTATTAAAAGTTATTTGTCTTATTTACTTTCGTAAATCAATATCATATCTATTTTACTTTTAATTAAATTTATTCGTACTCTTTTTTAATATATATTTCTCTAATATACATGAACATATTTTTATAATATAAAAGTAGTGTTGAATAAATTAAAAAAGAATCAAAAAAATTAAATGAATAAATGAACACAAAATAATTAATAATAAATATGAAATTTGTAATATTTATTAACAAATTAAAAAAGATTAGATATATAAAGAGAAAAAAATATAAATTTTATAAAATAAAATATTAATTAATTAAAAAAAAGTATATAAGCAGTGTTATTAATATATATATATATATATATATTAGATATTGCTCGTGCCTATTGCACGGTGTTACAGAATTTACAGAGAGATTAAGATTCTGTTATTTATTTGTTTGTTAATTTTCAGAGATATTCTATCATGAAATGATTTATTTTTTAATTAAATAATTTCATTCTTTAATTTATTTGGTAGTTTTCATTTTCCATAATAAATGATTTTTATTCTTTAATTTATTTGGTAGCTTTCATTTTTCCATTTTTATAGAGATTCTATAATGGAATGATTCTTATCATCAGCCATTAGATTATAATGAAATGATCTGAGCCGCCAATTAAGCCACATAAAGATAGCATTTGGATACATATCTCTCTTAATCATAACCATTGATTGCCTTCTCTTTCTCCCTTCCCTCCCACACTATTGTGCTTTATAATATAGATATATATATATATATATATATATATATATATATATATATATAATATATAATGGTAGTGTTAAATAAGGGCAGAACCCATAATTAGCCCACTGAACTTTTATCCGACATCTCAATAGCCCACCAAACTTTTATTTTCACCCTTTAGCCCACTGAACTTTTAAAAACGGTGTAACAAACCCATTTAGTGTAACGCCGTTCCGTTTACCGTCCACGTCAGATTTTTCCGTTAGGAGTTGATGACGTGGCAGCCAACAATGCAAATGTCAAATATAACAGAACACATATTTGACCCCCTGAACTTTTATAATACATCTCATTAGCCCCATGAACTTCAATATTTTACCTATAAGCCTACATAACTCTAAAAAATGATGTTAAAAACTCTTTATAACTACATAAACCATCATCAACACAATCATGTCTTGAAAAAATTACAAATGATCTGTTTAATTTCATTTGAACATTAATCAACACTATTAAAAAAATAAATTTTCAATATTAAAAAAATAATAGTAAAACACAATCATATCTAATTTTTAATAAATAATTTTAGAATAAAGGTGACGCAACATATTAAACACAAATTCATGGTACTTAAATTATCAACAAATATCATTATTTGTTGATCTAAAGATATTTGTTACACACCTTAAATTAAACAAATATCATTATTCTAGATACTATTGGTTAATCTAAGTCTATTATTTTGTATTTTTCGTTTCAATATTCTGTTTCTTTTTCGTCTTTCTGTGTTGTTATTGTGGACCATTTAATATGTTGCGTCACCTTTTTCTAAAATTATTTATTAAAAATTAGATATGATTGTGTTTTACTATTATTTTTTTAATATTGAAAATTTATTTTTTTTAGTAGTGTTGATTAATGTTCAAATTGAATTAAATAGACCATTTGCAATTTTTTCAAGACATGATTGTGTTGATGATGGTTTATGTAGTTATAAAGGTTTTTAACATCATTTATGAGAGTTATGTAGGTTATAGGTAAAATATTGAAGTTCAGGGGGCTAATGGGATATATTATAAAAGTTCAGGGGGTCAATGTGTTTATGTTATATTTGGCATTTGCACTGTTGGCTGCCACGTCATCATCAACTCATAACGGAAAAATCTGACGTGGACGGTAAACGGAACGGCGTTACACTAAATGGGTTTGTTACACCGTTTTTAAAGAGTTCAGTGGGCTAAAGGGTGAAAATAAAAGTTTGGTGGGCTATTGAGATGTCGGATAAAAGTTCAGTGGGCTAATTATGGTTCTGCCGTTAAATAAGTGTGAATTTTGTAAAAGAGAGAGATAATTTGGACATTTAAAGTAGGAGAGAGGGGGGTTTTTGCAGTTTGGGGAGGGGGGAGTTATTAGCCCTCAAATATTATATAATATTATTTGAAGAGAGATAAGTTGCTCTTCAATATTGAAGAGTGAGAATGGAAATTTAATTTGAAGAATCTTATTTGCTATATTTTTTAGAATAATTAGATGACGTGGCTCACTATTTAAATAATAAAATATATTTGAAGAATCTTTTGGAGTTGCTCTCAAGATTTGGAAATAAGTAAAAAAATAGAAAGTCCTGGATTTAATCTTTAAATGAATATAAAATATAATAATAATAATAATAATAATAATAATAATACTAATGTGATTTATTTTTCTTAAAGAAATTATAAATCTTTACAACTCTAACAAGTCTATTGAGTGGATATCTAAGCAAAACACACAAATAAAAAATAGTTAAATTTACTTTTAAATATTTAAAATAAAATTAACTTATATATAGGATTCGGACCCTTTCTTATCTAAATGGAAAAAAGAAGCTATTTATCTTTCAACTACTAAATGATTCCAAATAGTTTAATCCTTTAAAGGGGAAGATGTAGGGGAAAAAATATACACATTATTTTTAAAGTCTAAAAAGATATTTTAATTAAAAATTTTAAATTTATAGTTGAGTTGTTTTTGGTTAGAGAGCCATTGAAAATTTCAAAATGGTTTAAAGAGGGATTTGAAAATCTATGATGGTGTCCTTGAAAAAGGAAAAGATAATTGTGGGGCAGGCAAAGCAATAATAAACTTATGAACTAATTGGGAAATAATAAACACCACCAAAATTTATGTGGTGTAGCCAAATGGCCTTTGATGTTGGTCAAGTAGTGGGTGATATATTAATATTAAAAGTATATATTAAAATGTAAGATAATTAATTTTGGATATTGGCTGCTGACTAAGTGAATGCACCCAACTGTCTGTCATCAACTAAATAAGAGAAGGTCACTTCCTTCAATGACCTACAAGAGACATCATCATCATAATTTTCCAAATGAAAAATTGGTCAAATTTCATTTTCTGTTGCCTCCCTTTGAGTTTGATGTGATTGTGAATTTTGGCGTTTGTCTTTAGAAATTAAATCTTGGGGGTTTGTTAATGTATTAGGGGTATAAGTGTTGAGTTTAATCCAAAAGTTGATATTAAATCTCAATTTTTAATATATTAAAAAATACTCAAAAACCGATTACTTAAATATCCAGTAATATGAAATTTTGGATACAAAAATTTGGAACATTAAGTATGAAAAATTAGGCATTCAATATGATATTTTGTCTTTATAATAGAAACAAAAGATTTGATAATGATTGGGTCCCAGTTGAATTTTTGGACATTAACTTATAATTTTAGGCATTAAACAAGAATATTAGACAATAAACATGCAAAATCGACCAACATGAAAATTTATTAGTATTAACATGAAATTTAAGAAATTTAAGGAATTAAACATGAAAATAAGATATTGAACATAAGCATTAAATATGAAAAATAGGCACTAAACATGAAAATTATGAATTTATTGCCCTGTATAACATTAATATGAAATTTGAATATTAAATATGAAAATTAGGCTATAAATATGCAAATGAAAACATGAAAAATTATTGACATTAACATGAAATTCAGGGAATTAAACGTGAAAATGGGACATTGAACATGAAAAATTTCACACATGACATAAGTTTTGACATTTCACGTGTACTAATACTAACATGAAATTTCGTAGCATTAACATGTAAATTTGGACATTGTACATTGATGAGCGGAAAATATATCAATATTTACCGCCCATTTTACTTAATATTTTGTATATTTTTCTCGAGTTTTATGAAAGTTTGGATGTGTTTTAGTTTATTTTGCAGATAAAATAAAATCGTGACTTAATGGAATCAATCAGGATGAAATGTGGAACAAATAAAGGCAA
Source organism: Zanthoxylum bungeanum (assembly GCA_019454045.1). Taxonomy (NCBI): domain Eukaryota; kingdom Viridiplantae; phylum Streptophyta; class Magnoliopsida; order Sapindales; family Rutaceae; genus Zanthoxylum; species Zanthoxylum bungeanum. The sequence goes on along the minus strand of SKCR01034805.1, from coordinate 159,304 downwards.
AAACTGGACTTGACATTTTGATTTTGGAGATTAGAAACTTGAAATGGCGTTCTAACGAAGTATTATTTCGGAAATTTCAACTTTGCGCAATTGTCGTATTTTGGCCATAACTTTTTATTCCGATATCTGATTGAGGTGATTCAAGTTCCAGATTAAGAAGACTCAAAGATCTACAACTTTGAAATTCATAAGATCTTCGAATTCAGAAGTTTTCATTACCGAAATTGATGAAAAATCCGAAAGTGTGTTATGTGTAATTTTTAAAGTCATTTTCAAAAATAAGAAAAATAAAAAAAATAAATGGAAATTGTCAAACTTCCACCAAACATGCGGAGGTTTTGGTGCCATGTTTGGTGGAAGCCTTTATTTTCCTATAAATACCAACTAAACTTTTTAAATTTTTCATGATTTCTTTGGGGGGTTTCTCCATGAAAACCTAAAAGAAAGTGTCCTGCATGTTTATTTAAGTTTTCTTGTATATTCTCTTTATTTATTTAATAAAATTTTGTGTGTTTTTAATTACATCATGAGTAGGTAATCTCTTTTTGCTGGAGTTTGGGGGGAAACTTTTAATATAATAATTTAGATTTACTCCCTTAATTTAAATAAGTAAATTGAATTAATTATTTACCGCATATATGACCGATTTTAATCATTGGACTTAGTTTCCGCCTATATAGTCGATTTAGGTGCTAACCTTGTTACCGCCTATACGGTCGATTTATATGATTTTGTTACCGCCTATATGGTCGGTTGGACTTTGGATAAATGACATTCATCGCCTATATGGTCAGTTTTAATATAATTAATTCAAGAAATGATTAATTGATAAGAGAGTAATCTATATTTGAAGTATTAAAAGTGAAACCCCTAGCTCCAGCATTTTCTTTAATTGTTGAAATTTTCTTTACTTTTTAATTTTCCATTATGTTTATTCTGTTTAACTATGCATTTTGTAATTTTAGGTATGTTTTGTAACTAAACATATTATCTAGGGGTGTGATGAATTCCAATATCACTGGTTTATAAAGTTGGTTATTTTATGTATTAGGTAATATAAAAGTTTATTTATTGAGTCTTAAGCTTAATGCTTCTTGTTAACTGGCCATTAATAAGATTGATTTGGTAAATTTAAAATGAACTTGGAAAAGAGATTTTAGGTTTTAGCCATAGACTCAATAGCTCACGATCTCATTGGGTAAATGTCTCTTAGCTAGATTTCCTTAAGGATATGAATATACCTTCGGGCGGGGGTAGCCATAATTGGAACTTAATCTTAATAAATTCAGATAACTTGGTTAACATAGGAATATAGTTAATTGGGTTACACTGGGTGTTTTGATGAGTGGTATCTATATCACTATTCTCACTCATTTAACCTAATAATTTGTATAGTTTCTTGAGTTTTGTGAATATTTTGATGTGTTTTGTGTTATTTTGTAGATAAATAAAGTTTCGGACATTCTGGAGGTGATTTGGGCCAAAACAATGAAAATTGGACGAAAAATACATTTTGGTAAATTCCCGCGTCGCGACGCCAAGACCTTCAGCGTCGCGACTCCTAAAGTGCGCCGAACAGTGCTAACGTGCGCCGGGTCAACGGGTCAGAATTTGAGAAGTTTGACTTTGCTAACATGCGCCGTGCCACGTGTCACCATCACAGCCGATCTGCTAACGTGCGCCGTAACACGTGTCATCATCCTACGGTGCCGACAATTACTATTTCCACGTGTGCCACGTGTCATCCTACGTGTCGCCACATCAGCGGGTCAACCGGGTCAACTCTTCCACGCATCTTGCGACGTCAGCAGGTCAACTGAGTCAACATGCCACGTCATCATCACCCAATCAGAACATGACACGTGTCGCAATCATACGGTGCCGACAATTGATCTCAGCCGCCTTGCCACGTCATCGCCACGCCAGCATAATAATTGAGCTCTTAGCCGCCTCGCCACGTGTCGCCTTATCTTCTTATCCGAATCGCCATGTGTCAAGTCGAGAGCATGCCACGAATCACTATTCCAGCGTTGCGACGCGAAGCTCTTAGCGTCGCGACGCCCGAGGGCTATCCGCGCCTATAAATTGAAGCTCGAAAGCTCATATTTGCTTTGATTACCAGATTTTGTCACCGCTCTCTCTCTCTCCCTCTTCTTTGAGAGATCTCGAGAGTTTCTCTATCTAGTTTCTTTAGTTTTTAGTTTTTTTTATTTTTGTAAATAATTTTAATTACGTTCTGTAATAATATTAATTTACTTTTTACTTTTTACAGTTTTTTACTATTCACTATGAGGAGGTAACTTCTCCAGCTATGGTGAAAGGTAATTCTTTTACTGTTACTATTTAGATTAATCTCCCTTAAAAATAATATATTCACTGTTTAAAATATGACTTAAAAAGGATACCGCTATATTGGTCGGTTGGTAAATTAATTTTAATCTAGTTTAAACCTGACTAATCAAGGATACCGCCAGATTGGTCGGTTGGTAATTTAATTTTGGTTCCACCTTTATGGCTGGTTTATTGACAAATATTACCGCCTTAATGGCTGGTTGGACTTAATTTGACTTAATCAGGATACCGCCAGACTGGTCGGTTGGTAATATTATCACAAGTTTATATATTATTTTATGAGAGATATCTAAATTAGTAGTAGTAAAAGTAATTCCTTTTACCTTAGCATTTTATTTATTTTACTTTTCAGCTTTTACTTTATGTCTTTTACTTTTCAGCATTTTTACTTTATGTCTTTTACTTTTAAGTTTTTACTAGCCTAGTTATGTGTTAGTTATCTGGGGTTGTGATGAATTCTAATATCACCAGTTTATAATGGGTTATTTTATAGTTTGGGTAATTTAAAGGTTTACTTATTAAGTCTTAAGCTTAATGCTTCTTGTTGTCTGATCACCAATAAGATTGATGTGGTAAATCTAAAATGAACTAGACATAAGGATTTTAGGTTTAAGCCTTAGACTTAATAGCCCACGATCTTCCTTGAGGATAGATAACCCTTTAATAGATTTCCTTACATGATAGACATACCTGTCGGGCGGGGGTAGCCATAATTGGAACTTAAACTTAATGAATCCAGATAATTTGGTTGACATAGACATATGGTTCAATTGGGTTAAACTGGGTATTTGCGTCTGACCATCGACATAGGCTTTTGCATAATTTAGTGTTCCAGGTTAGTAAACTAATTTATTACACAAACATGAAATAACCACTTCATCTTTTAAATGATATTAGAATGATTCACAACCCTAGATCTTTGTGTCTTTTGTTATTTTCCTTAGTATTTTCTTTTGTCTTATTTATTTATTTATTTATTTTGCAAAATTACAATCAACCAAATCAACCAAGCAATCATTCTCTTATCCCTTAATTAGATATATGTAAATAAATAGATTCAATAATTAATAACAATAGTAGGAATTAAGTCCTCGTGGGATCGATATTTATACTACTTGAACGATACGTGCGCTTGCGTTATACGTGTGTGTTTACGCCGATCAAGTTTTTGGCGCCGTTGCCGGGGACTTATTTTTCTTGAGTTATTAATTTTGAAGCTATCTAATTTACTTGTATCTAATTTTCTTTATCTTATCTGTAATTTTTATTTCTTTATTGTATTTTCAGGAGATTGAAAAAAAAAAGGAACATTATTGGGAGATTGAAAGATTACGAGCTTTACAAGAAGATAACCCCACATTTGGGAGCAACAGTCCGGTTTTCTGAGGCCTGTTGTCCAGCCCAATGACTATCACTGGATGCCAGAACCAAGCAATTTTACAATTGCTCAACAGAACGAAACAAGGAGATGTGTAATTTGTGATGGTAACCACTCGAGCGATCAATGTATATACCTTTCAGAGTGGCATAATTATTGGAATCATTCAAGGTATGAAGAATCATCACATTTTCCATCTTATCCACCATCTACATATGATCTTCAACAATCAGAACCATCAGAGGAAGATCAGTTGCTTCACATACTCAAAGATTGGTTCGAGGAACGGGAAGCTCAATTTGATGCACAAATTCAAAGTCAAGCAATGTCTATACAAAGAATGACAGATCAAGTTAGACAATTAACAGAGAACCTGAATCACATATCTCACGGAGCAAATTCAAATACTACTGAAGAGGCCTTTCAATATCCTGAGATTCATCATGACATCATAACAGAGGATGAGCTGAGCAGTATCAAGAATCTGAGCTATCAGTTTAGGAGCCCGAACCGGCAAAGTCTCGATTTGATTTTTATTATTCTGATTCTGACGAGGATGAAGCTGATCTATTTGTACCAACTGCACCAACAACGGAGGATCAAACTTTCAATCCTCAAAATGAATATCTTGGAGACTATTTTGCAATGATGTTTGAAGAAGATCTACCTGAGCCATCATTTCACCCATATCAGAGGATGAAGACCTAAAATCTGACATTTCTTTACATCCTCAGGTTGACCATTTTGAAGCATGTATCTCACAGATGACAGATGAAGAGCTGAATACAAAAATTTTACAAAACATCTGTGAAGAAAAGGTGGAACAAGAAGCAGAGCAAATTTCTGACCTTAATAAAGATCCAGAACATTCAGGAGAAACATCGCTGTTTTGGGGAGTACAAATCAAAGATATCGCCCAGAAGCTTGACAGAATGGAACTCCCATTCCAAGTCAAGCACCATATGAGACCTCCTGATTTTCTTTCTTTCTTTGCAGGAATCACAGGAACAACAAGGAGCAAAAAGGTGGCACGAGCACTGAATAAGACAAAAATCTTTTTGCCACTTTACCGTTGAAAGAGACCCTTCAAAAGCAACGCTCACGGGATTGTCTTTAATCGGACATCCAAAACGACATTGAAACCTCCTTGACAGATAGATTTCAGTCACGTCTGGCTGAAGACGAAAAATTTAGCACTAGCAGGGAGGCAACCCGTGCAATTTGTTGTAATTTATGTTTTCATATTTTGTGTATACATAGTGTGGAGTTTTTAATTTTGTGTGTTATTTTTGTAGGGAAAAGCACAAACGAAGCATTTTAAGACAGAAGGAATGGTGTTTGGCAATCAAAGATGAGAAACAATTCATTAGCGATGGCTGAGTAAAGAATTAATTCTTGAGACGCATCCTAATGGATTTATATACCAAACGAGTGGCGTATTGCGTACACAATTTCGTTGCCTTAATTATTGCTTTGATTCGCTTTTCTGTTGTAATTATCTTTATTTTCGTAGACATGATCCAGACTTTTTGACCTTTCATGATTCAGTTTGTTGTTTAGCTAACAAACGTCATTTGGAAGATACTAGTGCTATTATTACTCACTCTTTTTCAGGTACTATAAATTCAGCCCGTCATTGCACTTTTGAAGGCATCCAGAGTTGAGAAAGAAATACATATAAAAATAGAAGCCACTTCAAGAAGACGAGTTGAAAACATCTGTGTGTTTTGCGGTAGTAGTGTTGGTACTAAACCACAATACGTTGAAGCAGCACAGGAATTGGGTCGAGTCTTAGCTGCAAGGAATATGCACTTAATATACGGCGGAGGCAATCTTGGACTAATGGGGATCGTTTCAAAGGCCGTACAGGAAGGAGGCAGTCACGTTTTGGAATCATCCCAAAACCCTTGGCAGAGGCAAATCTTATTGGATCATCAAACGGAGAGGAACTGATCGTGCCAGGTATGTCTGAACGATTGGTAGAAATGATTAACCGTGCTGATGCTTTTTATCGCTTTGCCAGGTGGCTTGGGCACATTGGAGGAAATTTTTATAGTTCTATCTTGGGCGAACCTGAACATACACCAGAAACCGCTTGGACTGTTTAATGTTGATGGATTTTATGATTTTCTTTGTGGTTTCTTGATGATGCTCGGAGAAATGGGTTCGTGTCAAAACCTGTGAAAGAACTCATCTTTACTGCCAGAACTGCTCCGGATTTAATAGACCAACTCATAGCCTATGAACCACAAGTTGACCCTATCCTTTCAAAGATAAATTGGTCCGAGGACGATCGTGGTAAGAGGCGTCGGATTAATCTGGATCTTAACCTTTAATTTCCTGTAGATTTTCAGCTAACCAGGTACGACCTTCTTAACTCTCCTTTTACTGTTTAAGACATTGGGGACAATGTCTCATTTAGGTTTGGGGGAGGGAATTAGTTGATATTAGTTGATCAGTACTTTGTTTTTAGTTTGTGTGTTGTTTTTAATTTTAGGTCAAAATTTTTCGAAAAATACAAAAAAAAATTGAAAATTTTTCAAAAATTACAAAAAATATTTGTGTTTTTGTTTTTATTTTGACTAAAAAGGTGAAATTGGTAAAGAGATAGCTGAGTAAGGAGTTTCCACTCCTGAGACGTATCTAAAACCATTTTTGAAATAAGTTAATTTTTGTTTATTTCCTTTTGAATTATTTAATTTGTGAATTCTCCATAAAACGGACTAAAATAGATCTTCATATGCTCAGTTGACAGGTATTATCAACATATATAGTAACATACAGACATGAGCTAAAATTGAAAAGTTTGTAATATTCAGTGCTCTAGTTTAATTGAGGAAGCATCTCAAAAAGCAATGGAGTAAAAAAAAAAATCCGAGATCCGAGTTATTAAGTCTGTAAGGGTGTTTTAACACCTAGTGCCCTAAAACCAACTGGTTTGGGAGTCACTGGCCCAAAGCTCGCTACATGGATAAAGATGCTGCAAAAATATATATATCTGAAATCTGAGTAATTAAGTCCGTAGGGGTGTCTTAACACCTGGTGCCCTAAAGCCAACTGGTTTGGGAGTCACCGACCCAACACTCGCTACATAGATGGAAGATATTGTATATAAATAAAAAATAGTGAAAAATCAAAGAAAAAAATCAGAAAAAAATCAGAAAAATTATTCCATTGCTACAAAAAGGTGTGAAATCTGATAGAACTTTAGGACAAAAATATTACTCTCTTATCAACTGCACTTATGACTGTTGTGGGCAAAAATGAGTTGATTAATATTTTTTTAGCTGTGTATATGGAGAATGGTAAATATATAATCGGAGAATTTACTTATTCGGTTATTCGGTAATTTAGAAAGAAACAAAACAACTAATAACTTGGAGTAGAAATTTCACCTGATTAGTCACTAACTTCTTTATTCTATTTTCTCTTGTCTTTTTGCTTTTGTGTGCATTAGTTTATTACCTGTTTTACTTTTGTAAAATGTTTGTGGGTATCATTGCTGTAAACCCTAACGAGACTACAACTCGTCCACTAGGGACACCTAGGGTTTAAAGGCTTGTTGCATATGCTAAATGCAACCGTGATCCCTACGAAAGTGGCTTAGTTAAATTTTATTTTAAAGATGTTTATGTTATTATGTGTTTTGCTCGAGGACTAGCAAAATGTTAGGTTTGAGGGTGTGATGAGTGGTATCTATATCACTATTTCCCACTCATTTAACCTAATAATTTGTATAGTTTCTTGAGTTTTGTGAATATTTTGATGTGTTTTGTGTTATTTTGTAGATAAATAAAGTTTCAGGACATTCTGGAGGTGATTTGGGCTAAAATAGTGAAAATTGGACGAAAATGGCTTTTTGGTAAATTTCCGCGTCGCGACGCCAAGACCTTCAGCGTCGCGACTCCTAAAGTGCGCCGAACAGTGCTAACGTGCGCCGGGTCAACGGGTCAGAATTTGAGAAGTTTGACTTTGCTAACATGCGCCGTGCCACGTGTCACCATCACAGCCGATCTGCTAACGTGTGCCGTAACACGTGTCATCATCCTACGGGTGCGACAATTACTATTTCCACGTGTGCCACGTGTCATCCTACGTGTCGCCATGTCAGCGGGTCAACCAAGTCAACTCGTCCACGCATCTTGCGACGTCAGCAGGTCAACTGAGTCACGTCATCATCACCCAATCAGAACATGACACGTGTCGCAATCCTACGGTGCCGACAATTGATCTCAGCCGCCTTGCCACGTCATCGCCACGTCAGCATAATAATTGAGCTCTTAGCCGCCTCGCCACGTGTCGCCTTATCTTCTTATCCGAATCGCCATGTGTCAAGTCGAGAGCATGCCACGAATCACTATTCCAGCGTTGCGACGCCGAAGCTCTTAGCGTCGCGACGCCCGAGGGCTATCCGCGCCTATAAATTGAGCTCGAAATTTCAGATTTTGTTGTACCACTCTCTCCCTTCTCTTTGATGTAAAGAAAGAGTTTCTCTCTCTAGTTTCTTTAGTTTTTAGTTTTTTTTAATTTTTGTAAATAATTTTAATTACGTTCTGTAATAATATTAATTACTTTTACTTTTTACAGTTTTTTACTATTCACTATGAGGAGGTAACTTCTCCAGCTATGGTGAAAGGTAATTCTTTTACTGTTACTATTTAGATTAATCTCCCTTAAAAATAATATATTCACTGTTTAAAATATTGACTTAAAAAGGATACCGCTATATTGGTCGGTTGGTAAATTAATTTTAATCTGGTTTAAACCTGACTAATCAAGGATACCGCCAGATTGGTCGGTTGGTAATTTAATTTTGGTTCTACCTTTATGGCTGGTTTATGGACAAATATTACCGCCTTAATGGCTGGTTGGACTTAATTTGACTTAATCAGGATACCGCCAGACTGGTCGGTTGGTAATATTATCACAAGTTTATATATTATTTTATGGGAGATATCTAAATTAGTAGTAGTAAAAGTAATTCCTTTTACCTTAGTATTTATTTTATTTCAGCTTTTACTTTATGTCTTTTACTTTTCAGCATTTTTACTTTATGTCCTTTACTTTTAAGTTTTACTAGCCCTAGTTATATGTTAGTTATCTGAGGTTGTGATGAATTCTAATATCACCAGTGATAAGGGGTTATTTTATAGTTTGGGTAATTTAAAGGTTTACTTATTAAGTCTTAAGCTTAATGCTTCTTGTTGTCTGATCACCAATAAGATTGATGTGGTAAATCTAAAATGAACTAGACATAGGGATTTTAGGTTTAAGCCTTAGACTTAATAGCCCACGATCTTCCTTGAGGATAGATAACCCTTTAATAGATTTCCTTACAGGATAGACATATACCTGTCGGGCGGGGGGGTAGCCATAATTGGAACTTAAACTTAATGAATCCAGATAATTTGGTTGACACAGACATATGGTTCAATTGGGTTAAAATGGGTATTTGCGTCTGACCATCGACATAGGCTTTTGCATAATTTAGTGTTCCAGGTTACTAAACTAATTTATTACACAAACATGAAATAACCACTTCATCTTTTAAATGATATTAGAATGATTCACAACCCTAGATCTTTGTGTCTTTTGTTATTTTCCTTAGTATTTTCTTTTGTCTTTTTATTTATTTATTTATTTTGCAAAATTACAATCAACCAAATCAACCAAGCATCATCTCTTATCCCTTAATTAGATATATGTAAATAAATAGATTCAATTTAATAACAATAGTAGGAATTAATTCCTCGTGGGATCGATATTTTATACTACTTAAACGATACGTGCGCTTGCGTTATACGTGTGTGTTTACGCCAGTCATGTTTGCATCTGACCATCGGAAGAGGCTTTTGCATATTTTTGTGTTCCAGGTTAATAAACCAATATATTGTACAAACATGAGATCATCACTTCATCTTTAAAAGATATTGGAATGATTCACAACCCTAAATAGTTTTTATAATATTGAATTTTCCTTTAAATTACATTTGCACTGTTTTATTTACTTGTTTTCAGACAAAAATCACCATCCAAACAACAATCAATCATTAGGTACTTGTAAACATTGACGTCATAAATTGATAGCTAAGGTATTAATTCCTCGTGGGATCGATACATTTTATACTACTTGAACGATATGTGAGCTTGCGTTATGTGTGTGATTTCATCGATCAAATTTTTGGGGCCGTTGCCGGGGACTTATTTATCTTTCACTATTAATTTTGGGGTTAGATACATTTACTTGGGTCTAATTTATTTTTACTTATTATTTCTATTTTCTTGTGTTTCAGGTTCTCAGTCACTACATGAGAAGAACCATAAGCTTTGAAAATCCGTCCACTTGACCCATAAATTGAAAGAACCATCAGACAGTTAAGAAGGGAAAGGCGAGAAGGCCAAGAATCACTGATTAATATGGAACCTGAACCTTTTGGAAGTTGCACCACCAATTCCTATTCGAGACAGAACTATTCCGGTGGTTGACGACTTCATTTCATGTATTGTACTTCCTCCATTACTAGCAAATGCGTGTGACATCAAAACATGCATTCAGATGATACAACAGTCAGTTCAGTTTGGGGGGAATGCAACTAAAGATCCTAATGCCCACATCAGCAACTTACAGATCTATGCAAATTGAGTTCCAAGTCTAAATATTGCTAGTGAGTTATTAAAAATTTATACAAAAGGAAAAAAATCTGTAAAATAACTTATAGATTTGCATTCTATAAGTCATTTTCCGAAAAATGACTTGAATTTTTTATTGACAGAAAAAATAGTTTACATTAGCCAAGTTTTCCGTAAATATCCCAAATACAATAAAATAAGGAAAATATTTTTTGAAAAAATTACTTTACTGCCAAACAAATGGACCCTTAATATTCAAAATTGAATATATAAATTTATTTAAGGAAATAAATAAGTGGGTAGTAAAGTTTGAGGAAAATAGATTTATTATCATTTTGGAAATTACAAAAATAATAAATAAATGTGTATAAGAAGTATATATTGAGATATAATATTTAACTATTATGTCTTTCAAATTTTATATTCTATTACAATACCTTATATTTTACAATTATATCTTATAACACATAAAATTTTAATAAATTAATAAAATATTACACCATAATACTTCTTGTACTTATTTTTTAATTCCCAATATTTATGGTAGTAAAATATAAAAATTTTAAGGATATAAAGTTACATCCTAATACTTTTTATGCCCATTTATAAAGCTCTTTTAGCCACTAATTTTTTCTTTTCCGTCGCTTATGATATCAATATTGATTTCAATTTTGGGATTTTGGATTTTTTAAGATGTAACATCCCGATATAATGGAAACGTTACCGATAAGAGATGAGCTGAACTTATCTTCATAAACCTCAGATTCACAGAAAAACGGACATGATGCGAAATAAATTTATGTGACATGGAACACAGTTCAGTACCATAATGCAACCTGTAATGAACATCAAATGCACAAAAAGACCTCAGGTCTATTACTTAAAACATAATCAAATGTTCATCATCGATACTTCAAGGCTCCGCGTCTATAATTATTTGTACAAATCAAATCATTTCTAATATGCAATTTCCGTGCTCAACATATACTCCAGACATATACGTGATAATGAACATTTAAGACACACCTATTAAAATTCTTCAAACTCTTCCAGGACATCCTCGGGTGGGTGACTACAGCTCGAGAAATCAGTCGTCTCTAAAACAACAACCATAAGCTATTAGCTCACTAATTCGGTTGCCAACCTGCAAAATAAGTAATTATTTTGCAAAAAAATTCAATAAGTACTTATACACATACCATAAAAGACAAAAATAAATCTTGAAATAAATATAAGATATATATATATATTATATATATATATATATATATATATATATATATGTATAAAAGATTTTGTAAGAAAACCTTTAAAATATTGTGCTGATATGTGTGGAAACATATAAGTATAGTTATCGGAACACGACGTAAATATTTAAATTTAGAACTTCAAAAACTGTACTTGAATTTATGTTGAAAATCTTTCAAACTTCGTATTATTCTTTACTGTTGGACAATTATGACCCATAGCATCACTATTTGTAAAAGACATTGTGGTTTTTGTACAAATTAACTATGTGACAAGGAAATTGCTATTTTATCATTTTAATTAGATTACTTTGATATATAAATGATAAAAGTCCTTATGATTAGTTCCGGATTAATAAGATATGAGACAGTATCAATCCACGAACGATTTGATTATTAAATATCCTTAGTCGTATTATTATCGAGACTGGACATCGATAATGCGGAATAGACTAGTATTGCACTTGTGCGCGTTATGGAAGCTTAACGGCATAGTTCTAATATATTTAAGTATTGGATACTTATGCAAGTGTGATAGGAGGTTCTGTTAGCCGTTAGACCGGGAACAATTTCGCTCTAGATAGACCCCTCAGAATCCCATTGGTAGTATGACTATGTGTCTATGGGAATCCGCATCAGGGTAGGTGTATGTGGTCTTAACCTGAGACTTGCATCGCTAATGCTTGCGACAATCAGTAAACTTTGGTTTTGGTCATCCGGGGCTTTAAAAGGTTATGTGTACGCCTCTTCTGGGTTTACTGAGAATCGTAGTGTATTGGGTGTGATGTCAAGATGGAAGTGTCACTTCAGTCATATGGAGATGATGATCACGCAGGATACATAACTGGTACTCTTATGTACTGCAGTTATCGGGTTAGTATGACAAGGCCATGATTATCCGATTAAAGAGACCAGTTGCTAGTGATCTGATATATGCTTCGTACAGGGCAGACACAATTCCAGCCCCAGACCTAGCATGTGACATTCGATACTGGATCGAAATACTCAATATTTAGTATACTACGCCTGATATAGATTATATATTCTTCGTTGAATATTTCTGGAGAATTGGGTAGGCACGATGCTTTTCTAGAAGCCAACCATGTCTTGTAAATCGGTAAGAACGTGATACGAGGTACGAGGTACGGTTGGATAATCCGACGACACGGATTTACTGCCAACATATCCAGGAATCTCTTGGGTCGCTTCCCAAAGATTCACCGATGATATTTGACTCGAACAGAATTAATCTGAGACTAATTATGAGAGAGAAAATTAATCTAGGATTAATTGCGGCAAGAATTTATCTGGGATAAAATTCGATTAGAAGAGAGAACGCGATCAATTTGGAATTAATCGATTAAATAATATATTGGATATATTAATTGAAATTAGATTTCAAAGCGGAATTAAAATTGGATTTTAATTCGGGCAAATAAATTAATTTAGAATTAATTCGCGAGTGACTTTCGTAATAATTTTGCTAGACATTATTATTTAATTAAATTAGATTTAATTACGTCGCGATGAAAATTTCGTTTAATCGGATTAAACGAACCTGAGCCCGAAGTGTGTTGAGCAAGCCACTTGAATTTTGAATTTAAAGTGGGGCCCACCAACTTACATCACTAGTCACTTTTTGGTGATGGAAGTAGTTGAGGGCATTAATTGCCATTTTCCCTCCAACACTTTTGCTTTTGCTTTTGCTTTTGGTAAAGCATATACCAAATTTTAGAGTTTGAGTATTGATAAGTGGTAATTGTTTTAGAAAACTAAATACCAAGAACACAAAACATCTCTCTCTCTCTCTCCCATTGCCGTGAGCCTAGGGCTCTTCCTCCATTGATTTTGCTTCAAAATCAAGTTGAGCTAGCACTTAAAGAGTTAAAGAAGGTGATAGGGAAACTCACCCTTGGGTTGCATTCAACATAGAAAGCTTGGAGCTCTCATCAAGTACAAAGAAAGTCTTGAACTTCATCCATTCATTGTAAGTCTTTCCGCAACTTTTTTTTGATTATTCACACACAATATCATGTTGTAGAGATCCTTTGCATGTCTAGGACACCAACAATGGTATCAGAGCCTTTACTAAGCATGATTTGAGTTTAGGGTTTATAAACTTTATTTGGGGATTTTATGCTTGGAGTATGATTTTTTCAAAATTATTTGTTTGGATGTGGTTGGATGATGATGAATTGGATTTATGCATCTTAGGAATTGAGAAAATGAGTTGGATAAAATTTTCCCTAATTTCCTTGCCATGTCCGAATATAACCCTTTATTATGCTCATGGTGATTTTTTGATTTTAGGCTATTGGATAAGTTTAAAGCATGAAATGTATATTGATTGTTGATTTAATTTGATTGAAATCAAAATTGGTTATCATTTCCCCAAAATGCCGTGAGCTTTAGCATGTGTAATAGATTGATTTTGCTTCAATTTGTGTTGGACATGAGTTGGTTAATTAAAACATGATTAATTAGTTTAATTGATGTTTTGGAAATATTGGATTAACTAATTAATTATGGCAATTACACTTTAATTAAAATTAATGTGATATTTGGAATGTTAGATTAATTAAAATTAGTCTTTAAAATTGGATTGGGCTAACTTTGTTGTATTTGGGCTTAATGGGCTTGGTTGGGCCAAGCTTGGTTTTGGACAATTGGATTGGATCCAAATTAGGCCTAAAACCATTTCCATAAAGTCCAAATATAACTTTTGGGCCTTTTAATATTTAATTGGGCCTAATGGGCTAAAATTAATTTTATGGCAAATGGTGATTCCTAATTGGGCCTTGGCATCTTGGATTGGATCCATATTGGCCAAAGCCCATGCCTTAAGAATTAATTAAAAGCCCATTGGACTTTAATTAGAAGTATTGGATACTAATTGGGTCTTTGAGACCCATTTAGATTAGATTTAGAATCTAAGTCTAAAAGGCACATAAATAAGTGTAATTATTTAATTTGGAATTAAATTAGAATTAATATTGAATACAAATTAAATTGGATTTAAAATTGTAGTTCGATATAATTCAGGAACACGTACTTTGAGTATTTATTCTTAAACGAGTTGGACTCGCACAAACCAAATCGTTGTTTGAACATTGGATGGTCATTAATTCAAAGATTAATTAATTGGATTAGATTGATTGAATAACATGCTTTGTGTGAATACATGGATGTATTGTATGAATAATGTATATCAGATGGATATTAGAAGGGTGGGGCAATTTTGGAAATTATTGTAATAAATTTAGAATTTATTAAATTGGACCTGCATGTCCAGCCTATTATCTCTTTACTCTTTGTATTTCTCTTCTCACCAATTCCCCTCAATGTAAATGAGGTTTCTTTAATGTATTATGTAATTGGGTAGAAGTTAGAATAGTGATAGCGGGAGAGAGGAAAATGAGAGATTTGTTCTAGGAACAAAGTTTGTTATATATCCATCCGCATATCATTATTAATTTATTTCACGCCTTATTATGCTTTTAGAATGCATGCTTAAGGGTGTATGATGAGACCTAATCAAAGATAATAAATTGGTTGCCAATTTACGCGAAAAACCCTCACTCAAATATTAAGCGACTTCCTTCCATTGAGTGATTCTTTCTCATGATCCAAGATTGGCATTGGTTTGTTGGCCAAAGTCAAGATCAATGTCCATCGCAGATGTGTTTGAACCACGAAGGCTTTGTTATATATCGCATGTCTTGGGCAGTTGTGACTTGTTGGCTAAAGTCAAGGTCACTTTTGTACATCGACGTGGATTACGAAGCTTTCCTACTGTCAATGGGTCGCGCTTAACTAGAATCATTAAAATTGTTGTGCCAAAGCCAATGCTTAGTTGATTCAGAGGAAAAAGGTTAGGAAATATATTATATATATTTACATATATTGGATATATGTTTCGGACTTGGAGGTCCACCTACCGGATCTAGGAATTGGATGGGATCCAATTGATCTTAGAGATCTACCTAGTTAAGTTTCATACAGCTTGTTGGCCAAAGTCAAGGTTGTGTGTTATTTAACGGGATCCTAGCCTACTAGGAACTCAGTTTCCCGAGTACTCATTAGAGAGTTTGAGGCTCGCCGAAAAATAGTGGGAGACCAATATTAAATTTGCAATTTCGTTTAATACTTGCCAAGTACGCGCTTTCAAATTATTTTCGTCGTTATATATTTATATTAGTTGGACTAATATTTTATTGTTTTATTTTAATAGTTGGACTGTACCCGAAATCGTTAATTGAATAGTTAGACTATTGAAATTAAGATAGCTAGAAAGATCAACGTTAGGGACATTATCATAGGAGAAAATATCTTTAACGGTGCAAACTTTCCTGACTGGGATATGAACCTCAGGATTGTCCTGGGGGCTGAGAAGATGCTCTATACGATAGAGAAACCTCTCGGGCCTAAGCCCGAAATTGAGCAGCCACTTGAGCTTGAGCTTTGGAAGACTCACAGTGATGAAAACTCAACTGCTCAATCCGTCATGCTTGCTGCAATGACCCCATAATTTCATCGTCAAAACAAGGGATTGGATCCCTACGAAATGATATTGAAATTGAGGGACCTTCACTGATCTAACCTAAGATCGCAGAAGTATGAATTGCAGAAGAAGCTCTTTCGCTCTCGTATGTCAGAGGGTACATCTGTCGAGCACCATGTGTCGCAGATGATTGCTGACATCGAACGGCTGGGTCAGTTGGGCATAACCTTTGAGGCTGAGACTTCCATAGATTTGATCTTACAGTCTCTTCCTGACAGCTGGAGCGAGTTCATCATGAACTATAATATGATGAACCAAGAAAGGACTCTTGAGAGTTGATGACAATGCTGAAAGAGGCAGAAAATAAGCTTTTAAAGGGCAAGAAGCGCGAGGCGCACTTCTCTTTGACATCTCAGAAAGCCATGGCTTGGCCAAAGGCCTCTGGAGGTGTGAAGAAGAAGAAAAGAAAGGGCAATGCCAAATCATCAAAGTCTTCTGGGAAGGCAAATGACAAATCCCAAGATGTTTGCCTGCATTGTGGAAAACGGGGTCACTGGAAGCGTGACTGCCGTGAGTACAAGGCGCACATGAAAGAAGTGAAGGTGGGCTAGGCTCCGACTTCAGGTATGTTTGTTATTGAAATAAACATGTCTACTTCTAGTTTTAAAAATTGGATTTTTAATTCTGGATGTGGTATTCATATATGTACTGATGTGCAGGATCTGCAGATTAGCAGGAGACTAGCCTCAGGCGAGATTGACATACGAGTTGGAAACGGGACCAGAGTCAATGTTTTAGTTGTAGGGACTTATATTTTGGAACTGTCCTCGAGGCATGTACTTACATTATCGGATGTTTATTATGTACCTAGTTTGACTAGAAATATTATCTCTGTATCTTGTTTGACCCAAAACGGGTACACTTTTGTATTCCGAAACACTGGGTGTTTTGTTTATAAAGATGATTTTGAGATATGTACTGCTAATGCCAATAATGGTCTTTATATTTTGAATATAAATGAATCTCAAACATATAATATGACAAACAAAAGGCTCAAAATGAATAAAATATATGAAACTTATCTGTGGCATTGTCATCTAGGACACATTAACAAGACTCGCATATCCACGCTTTTGAAGAGTGGATACTTGGACAGATTTGATCCTAATTCATATGATGTATGTGAATCTTGTTTATTAGGTAAGATGCCTAAAATGCCTTTTAGCGGTAAAGATAATCGTGCCACCGAACTGTTAGCTCTCCTTCATAGTGACATATGTGGGCCTATATCTAGCCAGGCTAGAGGTGGATATGAATACTTCGTAACCTTTACGGATGATGCATCACGTTATGGTTATGTGTATATTATGAGACACAAGTCGGAAACTTTTGAGAAATTCAAAGAATTTCGACACGAAGTAGAAAAACAGACCGACAAAAGTATTAAAATATTACGGTCAGACCGTGGTGGTGAATACTTAAGCAATGTGTTTCTCGATTACTTGAAAGAGTATATTATTCTTTCATAGTGGACTCCTCCCGGAATACCTCAATTAAACGGTGTGTCCGAACGGAGAAACCGAACTTTGTTGGACATGGTAAGGTCTATGATGAGTCGCACTAAGCTACCAATTTCCTTCTGGTGATATGCATTGAACAATGCAATACTTATTTTGAATAAGGTTCCGTCAAAGTCTGCTGGACAGACTCCATATGAAATATGGATAGGAAAGAAATCGGGTTTCTCATTCCTGAAGATTTGGGGATGCTTGGCATACGTTAAACGTTTGGATGGTACCAAACTAGAACCCAAATCGGATAAGTGCCTATTTGTAGGTTATCCTAGGGAAACCAAAGGATATTACTTCTACAACCCACAAGAGAACAAAATATTTGTTACTATCTATGCGGTTTTCCTTGAAAAGGAATTCCTAAATGCAGTGGTAAATAGGAAGAAAGTAGAACTCGATGAAAATCATAGTGATACTGTTCATGACACCCACTCCCTCTCGAAACACGAACAGTTAATCAAGGATGAGACTGTACCATAATCTTCTAATACACAAGAACCGCGTAGATCGGAGAGAGTCAGAAAACAACCTGAGAGATATGGGTTTCTGATCTCACCTCATATAGATATCAATCTTATTGAGGATAATGAGCCGGCTACGTATGAGGAAGCGATACAAGGTATCGACTCCGCTTTATGGCAAGAAGCCATGA
Organism: Zanthoxylum bungeanum; assembly: GCA_019454045.1. Lineage (NCBI taxonomy): Eukaryota > Viridiplantae > Streptophyta > Magnoliopsida > Sapindales > Rutaceae > Zanthoxylum > Zanthoxylum bungeanum. Next base: position 140,973 of record SKCR01034805.1, on the reverse strand, counting down.
AGTCCGAAATGGATTCCATGTATACCAACCAAGTCTGGGCACTGGTTGATGCACCAGAAGGCGTAAAGTCGATTGGTTGTAAATGAATCTTAAAAAAAGAAGACGGATATGGATGGCAACATACAAACGTACAAAGCTAGGCTTGTAGCGAAAGGGTAGCGTCAACGACATGGTGTCGATTACGACGAAAATTTTTCACCTGTTGCCATGATTAAATCCATTCAGATAGTGATTGCTATTGTTGCATATTTCGATTATGAAATATGGCAGATGGTTGTCAAAACAACTTTCCTTAACAAAAACCTTTTAGAGGATGTTTATATGCAACAGCCTGACGGTTTTTTCGTACCAAAACATGCAAACAAGGTTTGCAAGGTAAATCGATCCATTTATGGATTGAAGCAAGTATCGCGTTCTTGGAACCAACGTTTTGATGAGATCATAAAAGAATATGATTTCATTCAAAACGAAGATGATTCTTGTGTATATAAGAAGGTTAGTGGGAGCGTACTGACATTCATTGTCCTTTATGTTGATGATGTATTGCTTATTGGCAATGACATTCCCATGCTACAATCGGTGAAAGCTTGACTTTCATTGAAATTCTCCATGAAAGATCTAGGAGAAGCAACCTTTATTCTAGGAATAAAGATCTACCATGATAGATCTAGAAAGCTGATTGGACTCTCCAGAGCTCGTATATTGACAAAGTGTTAAAGAGATTCAACATGGATCAGTCTAAGAGGGGACTACTGCCAGTGTCACATGGAGTCTCTCTATCTAAGGACATGTGTCCTAAAACTCAAGATGAGAGAGACAACATGTGTCAGATCCCGTTCGCTTCTGCAGTCGGATCGATCATGTATTCCATGATATATACGCGACCCGATGTCTCATATGCTTTGAGCATGTGCAGTCGCTATCAGGCCGATCCAGGTGATAGTCACTGGATTGCTGTTAAGATTATCCTTAAGTATCTTAGACGAACTAAGGATGCTTTCTTAATATATGGAGATGGAGAACTTGAGGTGACTGGGTTCATCGATGCAAGTTTTCAAACCGATAAAGACGACTCTAAGTCACAATCCGGATATATATTTTGTTTGAACAACAGAGCAGTGAGCTGGAAATCTTCAAAGCAAGAGACTGTTGCTGATTCAACAACAGAAGCAGAATATATCGCTGCAGCTGAGGCAGCAAAAGAAGTAGTTTGGATCTGTAAATTCCTAATTGGATTAGGAGTAGTTCTGTTAGCAGCTGAGCCCGTTCATTTGTATTGTGACAATAACGGGGCTATAGCGCAGGCTAAGGAACCACAGTCTTATCAACGATCCAAGCATTTACTTCGACGTTTCCATCTGATTCGTGAGATCATTCATCGTGGCGATGTGAAGAACGAAAAGATCGCTTCAGATGACAACATTACAGATCCGCTGACGAAAGCTATTCCTCAGCAGAAGTTTGAGCGAAATGTACATAGTTCAGGGGTTAGATACTTGAATGATTGGCTATGAGCCAAGTGGGAGATTGTTGGACAATTATGACACATAGCATCACTATTTGTAAAAGACATTGTGGTTTTTGTACAAATTAACTATGTGACAAATGAAATTGCTATTTTATCATTTTGTAATTAGATTACTTTGATATATAAATGATAAAATTCCTTATGATTAGTTCCAGATTAATAAGATATGAGACAACATCAATCCACGAACGGTTTGATCATTAATATCCCTAGTCATAGTATTATCGAGAATGGACATCGATAATGCGGAATAGACTAGTATTGCACTTGTGCGCGTTATGGAAGCTTAACAGCATAGTTCTCATATATTTAAGTATTGGATACTTATGCAAGTGTGATATGAGGTTCTGTTAGCAGTTAGATCGGGAACAGTTTCGCTCTGGATAGACCCCTCGGAATCCCATTGGTAGTATGACTATGTGTCTATGGGAATCCGCATCAGGGTGGGTTTATGTGGTCTTAACCTGAGACTTGCATCGCTAATGCTTGCGACAATCAATACGCTTTGGTTTTGGTCATCTGGGGCTTTAAATGGTTCTGTGTACGCCTCTTCTAGGTTTACTGAGAATCGTAGTGTATTGGGTGTGATGTCAAGATGAAAGTGTCACTTCACTAATATGAAGATGATGATCACGCAGGATACAGAACTGATACTCTTATATACTGTAGTTATCGGGATAGTATGACAAGGTCATGATTATCCGATTAAAGAGATTAGTTGCTAGTGATTCGATATATGCTTTGTACGGGACAGACACAATTCCAGCCCCAATCCTAGCATGTGACATCCGATACTGGATCGAAATATGCAATACTTAGTATACTACGCCTGATATAGGTTATATATTCTTCGTTGAATATTTCTGGAGAATTGGGTAGGCACGGTGCTTTGTTAGAAGCCAACCATGTCTTGTAAATCGGTAAGAACGTGGTACGAGGTACACACGTGTTCGGATAGTCCGACGACCAGATTTACTGCCAACATATCCAGGGATCTCTTGGGTCACTTCCCAAAGATTCACCGATTACATTCGACTCGAACAGAATTAATCTAGGATTAATTATGAGAGAAAAAATTAATCTAGGAATAATTACAACAAGAATTTATCCGGGATAAAATTCGATTAGAAGAGATAACGCGATCAATTTGGAATTAATCGATTAAATAATATATTGGATATATTAATTGAAATTAGATTTCATAGCGGAATTAAAATTGGATTTTAATTCGGGCGAACGAATTAATTTAGAATTAATTCGCGAGCGACTTTCGTAATAATTTTGCTAGGTATTATTATTTAATTAAATTAGATTTAATTACGTCGCGACGAAAATTTTCGTTTAATCGAATTAAAAGAACCCGAGCCCGAAGTGTGTTGAGCAAACCACTTGAATTTTGAATTTAAAGTGGGGCCCACCAACTTACATCACTAGTCACTTTTTGGTGATGGAAGTAGTTGAGGGCATTAATTGCCATTTTCCCTCCAACACTTTTGCTTTTACTTTTGGTAAAGCTTATACCAAATTTTAGAGTTTGAGTATTGATAAGTGGTAATTGTTTTAGAAAACTAAATACCAAAAACACAAAACATCTCTCTCTCTCTCTCCCATTGTCGTGAGCCTACGGCTCTTCCTCCATTGATTTTGCTTCAAAATCAAGTTGAGCTAGCACTTAAAGAGTTAAAGAAGGTGATAGGGAAACTCACCCTTGGGTTGCATTCAACATAGAAAGCTTGGAGCTCTCATCAAATACAAAAAAAGTCTTGAACTTCATCCATTCATTGTAAGTCTTTTCGCAACTTATTTTTGATTATTCACACACAATATCATGTTGTAGAGATCCTTGGCATGTTAGGACACCAGCATTTACACCCTTCATATACATAGTTTTATGAAAATACTTACATATACTGATATGAAAACTGAATCCATAAGCCATATATAATATAAATCTGAAACTTAAAAAAACAATTATAATCGATAACTGTAATATCCAAATAATTTAGATTCTGAAGTTAAACTCTTTTATCATATATTAGAAAATGAAATGTATTTGAAATATCATCAAATCAGAGAGTTTAAAACTTTCTTTAGTAATAACTCAAGTACTAATCTTTATATAAAAAACCTTTCGAATGTTCAAAATCTAAGTCATATATATTTACATATACGAATTCAAAAAATATAATTTGTACAGAACCTCAAATCCTCTACATAACAATCATACACATACAACTTCAAAAAGCTAACTTGTACTCATACATATACGAAAAAATATTTCAAACATTAGAGTTTACATGTATACCTACAACGTACAAACCTTGAGAAATTCATACATATACAAATCTAAAATCTTAATTCATTTCAAACCTTTCAAAATATTGTAAACCGACAACAAAGACATACATAACTTTTAGAGATCAAAAGTCATCAAATAACTAGATCAAAAGTCAGAATATCCTAAAAATACATTACCAAATCATAAATAGACATTTGTATTGGTCTATGTATATAATTCTCATATGGAAATCACTACCTATTTTAGAATAGGTGTGAGATGAATGCCATCCGAGAGGAATTCCTAACCAGTGCTTCTACGATGAATGCATATTAACAACACCTACTTATTATATCCCACATCATCATCATAACATATCCAGTTACTGAGAAATTATAAATCGATCCAGACACGTAACAAATATATCACAACTTATTTCAGAACTGCAATAAAATTAGCTTATTAAGCAAAACATAAAAGTTATAAATTTAGTAATTAGTATCACTTAATAAAATTTTGAAGAAAACTGAAAACAAAAAAAATATGTCAGCACATAAACCATCGTTATAACTTCAGAACAATATTTTCATGATACTTTACCAGTTGACATTGACATAAATCAGAATTCATAATATCTCATCAGATAACATAGATAGAAATCAGAATGTTAATTATTTCATCAGATCTCATCAACAGAAATCAGAATCTAAATCATTTCATCAGATAACATCAATAGAAAATTAGAATCCAAATCATTTCATGTATGAATGTGTATGTGTGCACATCATCAGATTATGTATGTATATATATGCATATGTACGTGTATGCACGTTTACGTGTGTGCAAAGAAGGTCTGAGAACCAACTCAACCGGATGATACCCTATTTCAAACAATGCCAGATGAATGGAAGACTCTAAAATAAAGAAGGTCCGGGAACTGACTCGACCAGACGGGCCCAAAGAAAATACCCACTATGATGGATATATAGAAAATAAAATGAAGATGATGCATATGCAATGTATCAAGTATTAAACGCAATGCATAATATAATGATGTCATCCAATCAGATATAAAAAACATATCAATACACTCATTAACCGTTATAAGAATTTCAAGAACTTGACAAGTCATTTACATAATGCAGGTGGATATGTAGAAAATAAATGTAGGTGGATATGTAGAAAACAAAATGCAGGTAGTGCATATGTAATACATCAAGTATTAAAAGCAATGCATAACATAATGCTGTCATCTAATCAGATACAGAAGGCATATCAATACACTTAGGAACCATTATTAGAATTTCAAGAACTTCACGAGTCATTTATATATTCACATTCGTCTTAAAATATAAGCTATAATCATTCACGTACATAGATGGATTCATATCAGTAATCATGCTTACATAACAGTAACATATCCTCTCATGCACATAAACAAACACTTTCAAACGTCGGAAACATAAAACTCATACATATAAACTTCAGAAATACAGAAACCTATTTTGATACTTTACACACAAATCACCTATCATGTACTTTCATTTCCAAAGCTTGGACAATATCACTTCTCACATCAGAAACATAAATACGAAAAAACAGAAATTTACTTCTCATCTAACCTTGGGAACCTAACCTTATATATATGTACACGAAACTGAAACTTTCTCAACTTACCAATTTCGAAAACTCATAACTATTACTCATGCATCAAACTTAACTTATAACTCATGTCAAATCTGTCAACACATTACAAGTACATTCATAAATCATGAATGATAAACTTTTACTCATGTTTTCTGAGATTAAGTATATATATACATATATATGTGTGTGTGTGTGTTTATATATCAAAAATTAAAAACAAATAATATGTCAAGTACTCATTGTACTACTACTACTACTATAAACACACACACGCACGCATGCATGCATGCAAACGTGCACACACACACACACACTTTATATATTATACCAAGAAACATGAGGCCGGTCTTGTACACACACACTTTACATATTATAACTAGAAACATGAGGCCGATCTTGTACACACACACACAAAAACACACACACTTTATATATTATAACAAGAAACATGGGGCCGATCTTGTACATAGACACACACTTTACATATTATAACAAGAAGCATGAGGCCTGTCTTGTGTCGAACTTCATTCGGTCACACACACTTTATATATTATAACAAGAAACATGAGGCTGGTCTTATATCGAATTTCATTCGGTCACACACACACATACTTTACATATTATAACAAGAAATATGGGGCCGGTCTTGTGTCGAACTTCATTCTGTAGGTAATTTAGTCGATAATGTTACAGATCGATATTATTTTGATCAGTAATTTATCACCGATGAGTCAAATACTGACCAAATATCTTTGATCGGTTTTCAGTCGGTAATCGTGATTATCGACCAAATGTTTTAGATTATCGACCGAATATTCGATCGATAATCTCTAAATTTCTTGTAGTGTCTTCACCATCGCACCACCATCATCATTTCCCCCTCTACAACCACATCCCCACCATAGTTATCTATCACAAACTTCTCAACTCCTTCATGCTCGATCACATAAGACACCACTTTCCAACTTTTACCCAACGCAACCACAAACTCTCAGCTCAAACCTCCACTACAATAATCCCACATGTATCAATCCACTACTTATACATCCAACCTCACACAACTACCAAACGACACCACTAATTGATGTTATATGAAAATTCGACAGGAGGTTATTTCTTCACCAAAGAGGAAATAAGCAACATGGCAGTCCCATTCACAGTTCAAACTCTCCCTCATAGGTAAATTCACTTTCGGTAGACCGCCAATGGATGTTTTATGAAAATTCTTTGTAACATTAGGTCTAAAAAGGGACACTCAGGTCTCCTTGTTAGATAATAGAATCAAACTCTAATTGGAAGAGGATTACACCAGATTATGGCTTAGACAAGTCTGGTGCATAAATGGTAAAACTATGTGAATGTTTAAGTGGTCTGCTAATTTTTGATGCTAAGAAGAATCATCTATAGTTCCCGTATGGATTTCTCTACCGTACTTACCAATTCACTTTGTGCACCGCAAACGAGCCTTATACTCCACAGTGGCAGCCCTTGGTAAACCATTAGGAGAAGATCACACCACGAGCTTGGTGAATACGCCTTTTGTTTATCGGGTGTTGATTTAATTTGATATAACAAAGCCTCTCTTAAAGCGGCTTTGGATCGATTAGGGTGGTTTTTTTTTGGCAAGATATCATCTTTGAGCATGTTCCAAAATATTGTGTAACTTGCAAGCATTTAGGCCACTCCTTCGAGGATTGCTTTGTTAACAAGCTAGAACTGAAGGAATCAAATATGAATAAGAAATGATACAAAAGTCTTTATCCTAAAGGGGATCCTAAAACATTGTCGAAGTGCACTGCTCGAACGACAATTCACGTGATCAGTCTTGGTTTGGTGAGGCTGTAAACTCTTATTTATGGGCTGATTGTAATGCTTTATTTATTGGCGTTATTGGCAGCAAAAAATGCAAAGGTAATATGCATAGGAGGCGAACAGTCACAAACAGAGTGTGGATGCTGTGCCAGCCAAGGCAGTAGATGACGCACACGACCATGCTTATTTAAATAACTCAAAAATGGAAAATGGGCAAAATACTGTTGGAGTTGGTACTCGACGTGTCCATTTCTCATATATTTTCTTGTAAATACGTGTATGAACAATATTTTATTATGAATAAAATATACAGTTTCGTCGATATATTATCTTTGAAATGGTAAAGACGTACAAGACCTAAGAATGATTAACTTATAACGTAATTGTAAAAACGTTGCAATTGACATTGAGAAATGTTATAATAGTATCATTCTTGAACTGTTACTGGTCAGGTTTACATTCTTGGTCCGTAAGTAAACCCAGGAGACCGGTACATATTGTATATCGAAATAATGGATTTCAGTGGTTTATCTCAATGAGCCATGAGTCTAGGGAGACTCATATAGACATGTAGGTATTCATAGCAGATGAGTACTGAACGAATAACGGAAGATTTCTAATAGATGATACACTTGCGTCAATAAAAATCTTCTCGAGTTGAGTAGTATAGTGGTCATTCGACTTAAGATACCACAGTGGATATATGAGTTATCCTCCATACTTTGATGGCAGTCACGTCTTCGACCTTTTTAGGTTACACCTCCGCCTGTTCATTGGGTGTGGACTGATGCTCATGATATCCAGTGATGTATCTAGAGAGGATCAGTCAGTCTTGTGTACAAGATTTAGGTGTCAACTTCATGAGATTGTAATTTATCAAATCCATGGCCATGGTACATTCGGAAAAGAGTTCCGAGTGTTAGTGAGAAATCGTGGATCTATACGTCGAGGATATTATACCTTATGAGATTTGGTAATTATATCTATGTCATTAGTATTTATCCGGATACCTATGATGAAAGAGTTATACGTATGCGAAGATCTCAACTTATATGGTTCAGCGAGAATATCTGTGATCGTTATAATTTACGAGTGGGTGAATTATGAACACGAAATTTGATTATGTGATGGATATATCTGAACTTAAAGAGTCTCACATAATCAAAAAATACTCCTAGAACACTAGAATGATTTATAACGAATAATATTGATTATTCGGAAATCGTTTAACGGTTAAACGAAAATTACACATGCGAGGACACTTGGTAATTTCCTAAATTAATGTGTACATGTATTAGATACATAATTTGATTAGATGCACATTAATTAATTATCAAATGAATTTGAAACATATGTTAACCATAGATGTATTTTATTGTAGAAATACATTATATATTTAATTAAATGAATTAACTGATTAAAATATTAATTAATTAATTTTTTAAATAAATGTATTGTATATATATAAGTATATGTCTTTTATGTATAAGACATGTTTTATATATATTTTTGGGGACATGTGGCTTTATTTGGTTTGAGTGGAATTAGATATTTTTTTCTTGAAATTATTTTGAATAATAAAAAAAATAATTTATTTCTCCCACTCTTGGCCATTTTCGGCCATTACCAAAATAAAAGAGGAAAATGTTCATTTTCTTCTCTAACACAACAAGAAAACCAAATAGAAAACCCTAAGAATGAGAAAAATTGGTGAGATCAAAAATCCAAATTTTAGCTAAAAAATTTGGAAATTCAAGGTAAGTTTCTTGATCTTTAACTAGGAAATTATTTCCATTGTTTTATTAGAATACATGAGATGTATATTTGATTTTCTCTTCTCATGAATATGGATTTTGCTTGTTGGATACTTATTGGGAAGAAAAATGCATGTGTGATGAATCTATAAGCTTAAAAATTGTTATTAGAGTTTAATTTTCTCAAGGAATTGTAAGTTGCCATTCTAGAGATTTTTATGTCACTTTACGAAATCCTAGAATCGTTCTTGAGCGTTCTTGGTTGTGGTGAGACAAATAGAATGTTGCAAAGATTATTTTAAAACTAGATTGAAAGTCAATTTTGGTGTAATTTGATTAATTTGATTAATTGAATTTTTAGGGTTTATGCCTACTACTAAAATTGAGGCTTTTCATTTTATGGATCAAATTGAGTATTTTAGAAGTATGCTAATAATTTTAGTAGTGTTTTGGAAACACTTAAATGTGTAATTGGGACTTTTGGACTAAAATGAGCAAAATAAAAAAGTATGCATAATTTGATATTTTCGGCTAAAGGGTATATTGGATATTTTCAAATTTGATTTGGTTTTCAACATTAAAATAAATAATTTATTTTAATAGTCTAAATAAATTTTTCGAAATTTGAAAAATCCGATTTTTCACGTTCCGCTGCGATACCCGGTAAAACCGCAAATACATTAAGAAATACCGGGTCTAACAAAAGCTCATGCAATCATGACTTGTTCTTGTGAGAAGGCAACAGCTGGTGATGCTTCTCAGGCCAACGAATTTCATGTGGAATCTCCCAAGGCAACTCGTCCAAATGTTGTTGAATCATGTGCTGGAAACTTGTCATGATCCCTTTTAATACTCCATGTGCAGTTGTGACTGAATCGGGTCTCTAGGGGGAATTCAACACTAATGGAGAATTTGACAGCCCGATCGAGACAAGCCAGTCTGTAGGAGACTTGAATGACCGTGTGCTCGGCCTATGGAGTTGATCAACGAACGGTAGTAGACTTCTCCATGGTTCTTCCCCGGCGGACACGTAGCTCTAGCCAAAAGTCACGTACTGTATCTTTCTCAAATTCCTAATGATTATTCGCTCATTTGGAACATGCCATAAATTATCTATGTTTTGTATTTGAACCTTTTGTTGATATTGATAGGTTATTGTGTTAAGGAGATTTTCTCAAGATGAATTTTGATGATGCAACACTAGAAGTCTTCGATGCGCATTAATGAGGTATTACAAAAAAATATCGAAGTAATTGTTGATGAAAATCTAAAATGAGCTACAAAATGATCAAGAAAGTAAAGTTGATAAAGAGCAAAAAAAAAGATGGAAAAGCCAAAGCAACTGCCAAGCAAGATGAAAATCAAGATGATGATTAAGAGCTAAAACTAATTATAAGTGAATTTATTCAAATATTTTAAAGCTCTATGAATCATACAATTTGCATCACTTGCATTTAAAATGGCTTAGAATGCTTAAAGAATCATTTACTTTATTTGCACCAAAATGAATTTCAATGCACAAGTGCATCGGAACATAGTTTTGAAAAATTAGAAAACGGTTGAATTAAATTTCAAATGATATACCGTTAAATAGATATATGTCTCTAGTTTTCTACGGTTCAAACTGAACACAATTCCGTTATATGGAATTTTTGTTCGAGCCCTATTACTACAACATGTTCAAGTGTACGTTTTCTGTAGACGTGCACATTAGAAAACTTCCACAAAATTCATCTTAATATTTTTGAGGCTGAATGTTTTTATATATGATATATTTATATGTGTCTAATTTATGTAAAAATTTACGGATCTTGATTTGGAATTTTATAGAGAATGTTATGGCCACAATACCGAGTGTTATCAGGATTGACTGGTCATCGGAAAGTTGCTGACGGTCATATTGGTCTCCAAAATCGGCATATCGGTCCCAGAGGTCATAAATATCATTTTTTGGAGCTGTTTGAGCTGTCAGACTGGCATATTGGTCTCAGAACTGAATAACGGGTATAAACGGCTGGTTTTGTGAAAAATCTATAAATTGATCATTTTTCTAACTTCTAACACATCTCTTACACATATATTCATCCTCTAATCATGTCAAAATAATCTTGAGAGTTTATAACCATCTTCAAATCATTTTCTCTCCAAAATCAACTTTATAAAGCTCATTATGTTACATCTTCGTATTTAATTAGTGAGCTTATTTTTTATTTGGGTAATACATTCACATTCAAATTTTTATAATCTTTTTTGAGTTCCCAAATAACAAAGAGAGTTTTTAAAATCTTCTATATCTTACACTCTCTATATTTGAAAAAACTCATACTTCATTTTCATATTCATATTAGTGAGATTTGATACATTTGGGGTGAGAAACTCACATCTTAAATTTTCTTATCTTTTGTGAGTGCTCAAGTTAATTGTAAAACATTTTTATCAAACACTTGAGGTTGTGAAATCCCTTTGTGAGTGGGTTTACTCAAAAGAGTGAATTGTAAAGGTTAGTGAGCGAGCCTATTGTCAAAATTCATTGTAAAAGTTTTTGAGTGAGCCTATATATAAAACTCATTGTAAGAGGTTTGGAGTGAACCTAATGTGTAAAACTCTTGATTGCGGGTGAGCCACGGAAAACTCGTTGTAAGTTGTGGACTCAACTTAGTGGAAATCTTCAAGCACAGCTTGGGGGGAGTGGACGTAGGCATTGTTAGCCGAACCACTATAAATAACTATGGTATTTTCTCTCTCCCTAAACTCTTTACTTATTGCAAATTTTATTAAAAATATGCTTATTTCTTAGAAGCTTGCATTTAGGTGTTATATTACAATTTAGAAAATTAACCTAAGCTTAATAGGTAAAGCTACAAGCTTTGTAGCGTAAAATCGACAAAGATTTTTATTTCTTCATTATTAGGCCATAACCCAAATCACCCCATTTTAGGTATATAGAGTTTGTTTGTTCTGTGCTTGTAGACAATTTCATATTGATCGCGATTTTCACACGTTACGCAAACCACGTATCGCTCAAGTAGTATAAAAGTTATCGATCACATGAGGATTTATTACCTATTCTATTAACTATGAACACTCTTTACCAACAAGTATCTAAGTAAAATTAATTATAAAGTTTTTTTTTTGATTTAGAACTAATGGTAAGGAAAACAACGGCGATTATGAAAGCTTTGAAGACAACCAATGAGAGAAAGATATCCAGAGTTGTGAATCCACTCAGCACTATGTGAAAGATGCATTGATTTTCCAATACTTGTGTGATAAATTAACTTATTATTCAAGAACAAAAATTCATCCAGAAGCCTCTTTCGATGATCATTGACCGGTGCGTAATCACACGCGTATAACGCAAACGCACTTATCGTTCAAGTAGTATAAAAAGTATCGATCCCACGATGACTTAATACCTAATCTATTAATTTTTTATGAGGTCAAATGATTACTAGTATCTAACATGTTGATTTGATTGATTTGAAATGGTGATGATTTTTGAATTAAAAACAAGTAAATAAAATTTCACGAAAGTAGGTTTAAGAAAGTTCAATATTAAGAAACTATCTAGGGTTGTGAATCTTTCTAATATCTTTTAAAAGATGAAGTGGTTATTTCATGTTTGTGCAATAAATCGATTTACTAACCTGGAACACTAAATTATACGAAAGCCTCTGTCGATGGTCAGACGCAAATACCCAGTATAACCCAATTGAACCATATGTCTATGTCAACCAAATTACATGGATTCATTAAGTTTAAGTTCCAGTTATGGCTACCCCTGCCCGACAGGTATATGTCTATCCTGTAAGGAAATCTATTAAAGAGTTATCTATCCTCAAGGAAGATCGTGGGCTATTAAGTCTAAGGCTGAAACCTAAAATTCCTTTGTCAAGTTTATTTTAGATTTACCAGATCAATCTTATTAGTGGCAATTAAAAAGACGCATTAAGCTTAAGACTTAATAAGTAAACCTTTAAATTACCTAAACTATAAAATAACCCCTTATAAACCGGTGATATTGGATTTCATCACAACCCCAGATAACTGGCTTAGTTACAACACATATTTACGGGTATTAAAAACTTAAATAAAATAAAAGACATAAAGTAAAATGCTGAAAAGTAAATGACGGAAAGTAAATACTGAAATTAAATACTGAAAATTAAATGCTGAAAAGTAAATGCTGAAAGTAAATTACTGAACAGTAAATGCTGAAAGTAAATTGCTGAAAGTAAATTGCTGAAAAGTAAATGCTGAAAGTAAATTGCTGAAAAGTAAATGCTGAAAGTAAATTACTGAAAGTAAATTGCTGAAAAGTAAATAAAGTAAAAGTACAATAAAAGAAAATGCTGAGGTAAAGGATCCACTTTTATTACTTCTATTTTAGATATTTCCCTTAATATATATTTAACTTTGCATGATAATTACCAACCAACCATATAGCGGTATCCATATTAAGTCAAATTAATAATTAATTACCAACCGACCAATCAGGCGGTATCCGGTTTAGTCAGGTTAAAACTAATTTAAATAATTACCGACCGACCAATATGGCGGTGTCCTCGTTAAGTCAGGTTTTAACTAGTTTATATATTATAATTATGGGAGATTAATCTAAATATTAGTAATAAAAGTTTTACCTTTTACCCAGCAAAGGGGAGTTACCTCCTCATTACTGAAAAGTAAAAACTGAAAATTAAAGAAAGAAAAGTATTGTGTGTAAAAATAAATTGCGGAAAGTAAAAACTGAAAAGTAAAGAAAAGAAAGTGCGAAAGCGAAAATTAATTACTGAAGGCTATAAATAAACAAACAAGATACAATCTTCTTAGTATTCTTAAGGAATTCCTTAGAAGAAAGTATGAATTTACAAATGAAATGGCTTGGTATTTATAGGCAAAATTTTGCCTCCATCAAATCATCCACCAAATTCATTATTAATTGCTCCACTAATTGCTCCACTAATTTCTCCACCAAATCCATTATTAATTTCTCCACTAATTGCTTATCATGTTTTGGTGGTGATTTGATAATTTTTATTATTTATTTATTAATTTATTTTTTTCTTTGAAAATGATTGAAAATGACTTTAATAATTACACACAACACACTTCTGGATGGTTCATCCATTTCAGACATGAAATCTTCAGAATTCGAAATTATTTTGTCTTTCAAATTTGTAGATATTTGAGTCTTATTTAATCTGGAACTTGAATCAGCTCAATCCGATATCGGAGTAAAAATTTATGCCCAAAATACGACAGATGCGCAAAATTGGAATTTCCAAAACTGTACTTCGTTAAAACGCCCTTTCAAGTTTCCAATCTCCAAAATTAATATGTCAAGTCCAATTTTTTCCCTTATTTGACCCACATTTCGTCCTAAATGATTTCATTGTGTCCCAATATTATTTTATCTGCAAAATAAACTAAAACACATCAAAACGTCCATCAAACCCGAGAAACTAAACAAAATATTAAGTAAAAGGGGCGGTAAATATTGATATATTTTCCGCTCATCACACCACACCTAACATTTTGCTAGTCCTCGAGCAAAACAACAAAATAAAATACAAGAAACAATTAAATTAAACTAAGCCACTTTCGTAGGGATCACGGTTGCATTTAGCATATGCAACAAGCTTTTAAACCCCTAGGTGTCCCTAGTGGACGAGTTATAGTCTCGTGAGGGCTTACATCAACGATACCCACAAACGTTTTACAAAAGTAAAAATATAATAAAACTAATGCACACAAAAGTAAAAAGATAAGAGAAAAGAGAATAAAGAAGTTAATGAGTAATCAGGTGAAACTTCTACTCCAAGTCACTAGTTGTTTTCTTTCTTTCTAAATTACTGAATAAGTAAATTCTCCGATTATATTTACCATTCTTAGTATGCACAGCCGACAAAATATTAATCAACTCATTTTTTCCCACAACAGCCACAAGTGCAGTTGATAAGAGAGTAATATTGTGTCCTAAAGTTTTATCAGAATTCACACCTTTTTTGCAGCAATGGAATATTTTTCTGATTTTTTTCTTTGATTTTTGATTTTTTTTTTTTATTTATATACAATATCTTCCATTTATGTAGCGAGTATTGGGTCGGTGGCTTCTAAACCAGTTGGCTTTAGGGCACCAGGTGTTAAGACACCCCTACGGACTTAATTACTCAGACTTCAGATATATATATATTTTTGCAGCATCTTTGATCCATGTAGCGAGCTTTGGGCCAGTGACTCCCAAACCAGTTGGCTTTAGGGCACTAGGTGTTAAAACACCCTTACAGACTTAATAACTCGGATCTCAGACATTTTTTTTTACTCCATCACTTTTTGAGATGCTTCCTCCAATTAAACTAGAGCACTGAATATTACAAACTTTTCAATTATAGCTCATGTCCGTATGTTACTATGCATGTTGATAATATCTGCTAACTGAGCATATGAAAATTCATTTTAGTCAGTATTATGGAGAATTCACGAATTAAATAATTCAAAAGGAAATAAACAAAAATTAACTTGTTTCGAATTAGGTTTGAGATACGTCTCAGGAGTGGAAACTCCTTACTCAACTATCTCTTACCAATTTCACCTTTTTAGTCAAAATAAAAACACAAAAACGAAAAAAAAATTTTTGTAATTTTTGAAATTTTTTTTTTTTGTATTTTTCGAAAAATTTTGGACTAAAAATAAAAAAAAAACACAACTAAAAACAAGATACTGATCAACTAATTCCCTCACCGGCAACGGCGCCAAAAACTTGACCGGTGCGTAATCACACTCGTATGACGCAAGCGCACGTATCGTTCAAGTAGTATAAAAAGTACCGATCCCACGAGGACTTAATACCTAATCTATTAATTTTATGAGGTCAAATGATTACTAGTATCTAACAGGTTGATTTGATTGATTTGAAATGGTGATGATTTTGAATTTAAAAACAAGTAAATAAAATTTCACGAAAGTAGGTTTAAGAAAGTTCAATATTAGGAAACTATCTGGGGTTGTGATCTTTCTAATATCTTTTAAAAGATGAAGTGGTTATTTCATGTTTGTGCAATAAATCGGTTTACTAACCTGGAACACTAAATTATGCGAAAGCCTCTATCGATGGTCAGACGCAAATACCCAATAGAACCCAATTGAACCATATTTCTATGTCAACCAAATTACATGGATTCATTATGTTTAAGTTCCAATTATGGCTACCCCGCCCGACAGGTATATGTCTATCCTGTAAGGAAATCTATTAAAGGGTTATCTATCCTCAATGAAGACCGTGGGCTATTAAGTCTAAGGCTGAAACCTAAAATTCCTTTGTCAATTTTATTTTAGATTTACCAGATCAATCTTATTAGTGGCCAATTAACAAGACGCGTTAAGCTTAAGACTTAATAAGTAAACCTTTAAATTACCCAAACAATAAAATAACCCATTATAAACTGGTGATATTGGATTTCATCCACAACCTTAGATAACTGGCTTAGTTATGATACATATTTACGGGTAGTAAAAACTTAAATAAAATAAAAGACTTAAAGTAAAATACTGAAAAGTAAATTGCTGAAAGTAAATGCTGAAAGTAAATTGCTGAAAAGTAAATGACGGAAAGTAAATGCTGAAATTAAATACTGAAAATTAAATGCTGAAAACTAAATGCTGAAAGTAAATTGCTGAAAGTAAATTGCTGAAAAGTAAATGCTGAAAGTAAATGCTGAAAGTAAATTGCTGAAAGTAAATTATTGAAAAGTAAATGCTGAAAGTAAATTGCTGAAAAGTAAATAAAGTACAAGTACAATAAAAGAAAATGCTGAGGTTAAAAGATCCACTTTTATTACTTCTATTTTAGATATCTCCCTTAATATAATATATTAACTTTGCATGATAATTACCAACCAGCCATATAGGCGGTATCCAGATTAAGTCAAATTAATAATTAATTACCAACCGACCAATCAGGCGGTATCCAGTTTAGTCAGGTTAAAACCAATTTAAATAATTACCAACCGACCAATATGGCGGTATCCTCGTTAAGTCAGGTTTTAACTAGTTTATATATTATAATTATGGGAGATTAATCTAAATATTAGTAATAAAAGTTTTACCTTTTACCCCAGCAAATGAGAGTTAACTCCTCCTTACTGAAAAGTAAAAACTGAAAATTAAAGAAAGAAAAGTATTGTGCGTAAAAGTAAGTTGCGGAAAGTAAAAACTGAAAAGTAAAGAAAAGAAAGTGCGAAAGTGAAAATTAATTACTGAAAGCTGTAAATAAACAAACAAGATACAATCTTTTTAGTATTCTTAAGGAATTCCTTAGAAGAAAGTATGAATTTACAAATGAAATGGCTTGGTATTTATAGGTAAAATTTTGCCTCCATCAAATCATCCACCAATCCATTATTAATTACTCCACTAATTGCTCTACCAAATCCATTATTAATTGCTCCAGTAATTGCTTATCATGTTTGGTGGTGATTTGATAATTTTTATTATTTATTTATTAATTTATTTTTTGCTTTGAAAATGATTGAAAATGACTGTAATAATTACACACAACACACTTCTGGATGGTTCATCAATTTCGGGCATGAAATCTTCAGAATTCGAAATTAGTTTGTCTTTCAAAGTTGTAGATATTTCAGCCCAAAATACGACAGATGCGTAAAATTGGAATTTCCAAAACTGCACTTCCTTAAAACGCCATTTCAAGTTTCCAATCTCCAAAATTAATATGTCAAGTCCAATTTTTGCCTTTATTTGACCCACATTTCATCCTAAATGATTTCATTGTGTCCCAATATTATTTTATCTGCAAAATAAACTAAAACACATCAAAATGTTCATCAAACCCTAGAAACTAAACAAAATATTAAGTAAAAGGGGCGGTAAATATTGATATATTTTCCGCTCATCAGTCATGTGAAAATATTTAGATCACACCAATTAACTATATTCATATGTCAATTACATAGCCCAAATTCATTAAGATCAAGTTCCAATTTTGATTACACAAGCCATGTAAGGAAATCCCTTCGATGAGATCGTGCGTTTTGGAACCTAATGCCAAACCTAAAATTCATTTTTCAAGTTTCGTTAAGTTTCCCACTTCAATTTTATAGTGATCAGGCAACAAATAGCATTAAGCATAAAGATTCAATAAATAAGCCAATAAGTCACACAAGATATAAGCAGAATAAATTGTATAAAATTAAAGTTATGAGTTTCATCACAACCCTAGATTAAGGGTTTAGTTATAACACATAGCAGAGATTTCTAAACGAATAATCAAAGTTAAACAAAACATCATAAAAGAGAAGAAAATAATAAACTTTTTTGAAGTCGGCAGTCTTCTTCCTTCTTGATGTTGAACTTCGGTGCTATGCTTGCTTGATGTACTTCGCTCTCTCTCAAAAGTCTATTTGAAGGCTTCCAAAATATGATATCTAGGGTTTAGGATAAACTATTCTTTTATAGGGAGCACTAGATATCTTCATATTTACGATTCCCTAAATTCTCTTAAAACATGGAAATCATGTGCGCGTCGCGACGCGGGTAGCCTAGTGTCGCGATGCGCGTGCCTGTTGTTTGAGCGTCGCCACTCTCACAAGGTCACGTCGTGACACAGACTAAAATTTTTGTTCTGTCTGATTTTTCTACTGTAGCACGTCGCAAAGCGCTCTCCAACATCAGGACGCGCTGCACAAGTCTTTAGTATTGGCCTAATTTCACTCCATGTTGTTGTTTCTTCGCTCGTTAAGACCGTTTCAGCCATCCTATGCTCTGAACCTACAAAATAAACATGAAACACATCAAAATGTCCTTAAATCTCGAGCTAACTCACAAAATTCTTTTTAGAGAGGCGGTAAATATTAACATATTCACCTATTGTCACACCCCCAAACCTAATATTTTGCTAGTCATCGAGCAAAAAAAGAAAGAAAATAAACTAACCCTAATAAACTAACTAACTAAACCACTTTCGTAGGGATCATGATTGCATCTAGTGTTTGTAAAAAGTGTTTAAACCCCTAAACGGTCCCAGTGGACGGCTTACATCGACAACATTCACAAACGTCATTCACATGCATATACAATCATGCAAAAATAATTAAATAAATAAAATAAACAAAACAAACAATCATGGTAGTTATACATACAATCATGAATGTCCTCAGAGAATATCCAGTAATGAAGTCAAAGGAACCTTCAAAGTGCGCCCTACAACTTAAATCCAATTTCTTGAATAAACCATCTAAATCAGACTTAAGGTGTGTGTGTATAAAAAGATCTGGTCACAGCTCGATTCTTAAGTAAGTCAACTCAGTGATTTTGTTTCAAAAATTGGTAGTTGATGGGTCTAACCAACCTAGATATCTAAAAAGATTGGTCTGCGTACCTATATGTGCATAGTGTGGTACGACACTTAACGAAATTCTTTTTTTTCCAGACTCACTTACCCTTTAAGGTAGTATTTCTCCTCATGGCGGTCATAATACTCGCTCATGGATAACTTCACGCTTATCGGTTATAAGTGGTTTTTTCTTTTAGGAAGAAAAATATGTTGAAGTTGGTGCTCGGCGCGCCAAATTTTGTTGTATTTATTGTAAATACGATGTACATTTTATCTTATTATGAATACAATTGAGTAATTTTCATCAATATAATCTTATATATGGTAAAGGCGTAAAAGACCTTAGAATGAATAGTTGTGAGGTGATTGTAAAAATTCTGTAATTTTTACTGAGAGATATCACAATATAATTTATTCTTAAAATGTTCCCGATCAAGGTTTACATGTCTAGTCGGTTAGTAAACCCGTGAGACCAATACGTGTCGTATATTAGAATTGTTCTAATGGTTTGTCTCAGTAAACCATGAGTCTTGGGAGACTCATATAGACACATAGGTATTTATTGGATAAATATTGAACGACTCATTCAAAGATTCCTGATAGATGATACACCAACGTCCATAGGAATCTTTACGAGTCGAATAACATATTAGCTTATTTGACTTGTGATACCACTGTGGATATGTGAGATATCCTCCATATTTTGATGACAGTCACGTCAAAGATCTTTTAAGATCAAACCTCCGCCTGTTCGTTGGGTATAGACTGATACTCACATATCCTGTGATGTATACTGAGAGGATTTGTCAGTCCCGTGTACGGGATTTAAGTGTCCAATTTGTGATTCTTTGAAATCCTTGGTCGAGGTATGATTCAGAAATGAGTTCCGAATATTTATTAAAGAATCATAATTATGTCGCGACACATGAATTGTTCATAGCATAGATTTGACATTTAATCTATATCTCCAGAATAATTCGGATAACCTAGGACTAAAGGATTATATATGCAATGACTTCGACTTGGATGGTTCAACTCGATTATCTGTGGTCATCGTAATTTGTGAGTGGATGAATTACGGATATGGAAATGATTTCCGTGACAGATAAACTTGAACCTAGAGAGTCCCACAATATAAAGTGTACTCGTTGAGCACTTGGGCAATTAATTATAGATAATTGAGATTATTCATAATTTACACATGCATATTAATAATGATAAAATGGAAGAATATTCTTGGAATATTTTTCCATATATTTATTTTATCTTTTTGTTAATTAAAATAAATAAATAAATAAATTGTTAATTAATTGATTTGATATAAGTATATTATTATGGAATATTCTTATTATTTGGTAAATTTTGATTTGTTAATACATAAGTTTTGAACACATGGATTTAATTAACAAAAATCAAAATAAATATCAATTTTGGATAAGATCAAATTGGTGTCAAATTTTAGGCCACAAAATATTATTATTTTGTTGGAAAATAATTACAACTTTCGGCCAAGAATTCCTATATAAATGGAATTGTTTCATTTTATTTAGGTTTAGCCACTCTCATTCAACACCAAAAGAAGAAGAAATTGAGAAATTGAGAAATTATATTAAGGTAATAGTAAGTTCCAAATTTCCATTTCTTTGTTTTGATTTCCTAAGCATGTGAGATATGTATAGGATATGTATATTGCATGTTTTAATGAAATATGTATCTAGGATATGTATTAGAATCAAAATTGGGCGTTGGTTTCTTGGTTTACCTTAATGGTTTCTTTATTAAGCTTGTGTTGTAGATTAATTAGGGAATTAATCTCAAAAATTAAAATTACCATTCTAGAGTGATTTTATCACTCTAATATTGCCTAGAAATATTTTTGAGGCTTTATGTTGTGGTGATTAATTTTGGTGTATGTTAATTGGATTAATTTGTGAATAAATTGATTTTTGGCTTGAAAAATTGACAAAAATAAAAACTGGATCAGATCTGATTTTGGATGTTAAATCAGAATATTTTTCATGTAAAAATATATTATTTGGATGATTTTGGATGTGTATTGGGTGGTGGATAAATTTCAAAAATTGTTTCGGGATAAAAATGCGAGAAAACAGTGAAATTCACGTCAAAACGGACCCGCCGCATCATGGCTGCGAAACCAGCGAACTGGGCACTGTTCAGGTAGCCCAAGGGCTGACCGAATATTGCCCAAGTGACCGGCTTTGCCCGGATCGGCTGTTGGTCAATCGGTTTGACCGTTTGCCCGTCACGCGTAGTATTTGTCGAAAAATATTTTCGTAAAATAATTCATCGTGTTTTGAAATATATAATGTTATTAATTGTTAATAAATAATATATTTAAACTTATTTGGCTGAATTGAAAATATTTGATATTTATTAATTCACTCGGAAAATTTTAAAATATTTAAAAACCATTTTCGCCTTCCACCGCGCCTTTCCGCTGCGCTTACCCTAACAAAATATTACCATACCACATATCATAATTGAATGCAGACAGATTGAGATATTCAGGCAAATTGTCATTCACCATCTATCAATTATATCAACTAGTCACTTCGTCAACTTCCTAGGGTCTTACCATTACAAACCTGTTCTCTAGTGCATACGAGTCTGACCTAGATACCCTATTCAAGGCAAAAGATAAAACCAAAGTTGACCCTTATTATTTCGTAAAACTTCACACTAAGACAAACAACCTCATCATCATACTTTTTTTTTATGCGAAATAAAACATGCATGAAATAAAACATGTAAGAACAGAAAATAAAACATACAACACCACCCCCAAACCTAAATATGACATTGTCCCTGATGCAACGCAAAAAACAAATAATAAAAAAAGAGTAGATAACAACACTATCATGGTGAGGGTCACGCATCCGCCTCATCATCATTTCCAGCTGCCTCCGAAGGGTGGGAAAGCACTGGGAATTACTTTGCGTTGACGTTGAGCTGGTTGGCCATTAAGCGGAGCATCGTCTCCATAGATTGGTTATACTGTGCCTGATAAACAATGTGAGCCTTCAAATGCTCCAAACGTTGTACGACAGAGAGTGGTCGAGAGAATTGCTGAGCTGAGGACTGAGGATGTTCAGCTGATGAACTGGCGGCCAATGTCCTTTAGGCTCAAAGTTGCTGAATGATACGCGTTGTCAGACCAGTAGTGGGCTGGATAGTCTCATCTCTAGAGTCCATGGGTACATTGTCTTGCGCACTCATGCTAGAGATAAGGCTACAATATAGGAGGCTTGTCTAGGCAGAGTTGGCGGCCCAGACAATATTAGTGAAAATGAGCCCACCTACATCAATGGAATCACCCTCGAGTAGAGAGTAAAGAAGAATCATCTGGTCATTCGTGAGATTAATAATGTGGGAACCTGGCAATACAATACGTGTCAAGAAGTGGAACCAGATGCTAGCATCGGGCTTAAGATATCTAGAACTCATCTTACAATATTCCCCACTGCTACTAGTATGCCATACCGCATTCGGGAGACAGAGTGTCTACATGACATGTTCCAGATCATGGTTCTCCATTGTTTTCGTATAATCATCATGCTTGATATCCTGCAGCCCAAGGAACCTATTAATAGTTGACCGATCGAAGGCCACTGGCTTGCCTCGTACCATCACCTGATACCCTACATGTTCATATGTATTAGCATAGAACTCCCTCACCACAAGAATAACTGCTGGGTTGGGCTGTGTGCAAAGCTTGAACCAGTGACGCTAAGTTATAACTGAGTCGATCTGAGGGAATTTCTGGGGTTCACCTCAAATCCTCTCTCAATTATAGGGACCATTTACCTCATTCATTTCTCACAGTATTTCTCAGCTGCCAACGACATAAATTTAATAGTATCATATGATGGTGTAGCGGTAGCTTTTCCATGTGACCGTCTAGATGCTATGGGGTAGGATTCAAAAAAATTTCAGTAGAGTGTTCTATGTTTATAGAGGTTTTGCTCAACTACCACATAGGTTTCAACTATGCAAACACTTCGATAAGTCCAACCACACACTATGCCCCTAAACTACAATAATATTTGCAATGCCATAATACAAATCACACAAAATAGTAAAAAGATGGTGAGTGGACGTGAACCTGACTTGTAAATGAGACACACCCAATGTGGAAGATGCACACGTGGGGAATGGCGAGATAAGTGTGGGATGGGCGTTGGAGAAGTGGGAAAGTGGATTGGGGTGATTTTTTTGCTTGATTGGTGATATTGAGGAGAGATGTGTGAATGTCTTTTGTGAGAAAAGTGTTGGGGCTGCTTATTTTAAGGGCTGATACCAGGCACGTGTCGCGAGTCGCAGTGGTCAATGTCATGATGCTTGGCCCTAAAAATTAGGGATTTAATGTTTAGGGTTTCGCGTCGTAAAGCGCATGTTCCTGCGTTTTTACATGAAATTATCCAGATGCTCTGCCTCAGTTTTCTTCTTGAGTGAGTCGTGACACGATAGTACTGGCATTGCGACATGCTATGACTCTAACTCTCTGCCTCATTTTTATTATTTGGAGAGTCACGACGCTAACAGAGGAGTCACGACATGCTGGCCTGCATCTGATGGGTCTTATTTATACTAACTAGAGTTCTCTGTTGGTGGGATTTCCTATAAAAAAACATGTAAAATTTAAAACACACACTATGTCATGCAATAAATGTAAGTGAAACTAAAAAAATTAGAAATGAGTAGAAAGAAAAATATGCGTGGGTTGCCTCCCCCGCTAGTGCTAAGTATAACGTCTGAAATGAGAATTGTCATATCCTAAATGAGAATTGGTGGTCTGATTATTCATGTTGAGATATGCAGCTTGGTCTTCTTGCATGCCCTTCTCAACTTTCAGAGGGTTCTCTCGATTTATGTGTTAAGCGGAAGGAGTTAACAACTTCGATTTATTCTTATGTAGCTGCTCAAGAACCTGAAACAAAATTAAATTAAAAAAATACTTATATAATAAGTAAAATACTTAGCCTTAAAATTAGTAATGAAAGATAAAATAAATTCCCCGACAACGGTGTCAAAAACTTGATTGAAATTTCACACGTTACGTAAGTGCATGTATCGCTCAAGTAGTATAAAAGTTATCGATCACACGAGGACTTATTACCCATTGTACTAATTATGAAGACTTTTTACCTACAAGTATCTAAGTAAAATTAATTGTAAAATTTTATTTGATTTAGAACTAATGCTAAGGAAAACAACGACGATTATGAAAGCTTTGAAGACAACCAATGGGAGAAAGACATCTAGGGTTGTGAATTTACTCAGCACTATTTGAAAAATGTAGTGAATTTTTCTATACTTGTGTGATAAATTAACTTATTATTCTGGAATATAAATTCATCCACAAGCCTCTTTTGATGGTCATGTGAAAATATTTAGATTAAACCAATTAACTATTTTCCTATGTCAATTACCTAGCCCAAATTCATTAAGATCAAGTTCAAATTGTGATTACACATGCCATACATGTATATTTATATTCTGTAGGGAAATTCCTTCAATGAGATCGTGCGTTATTGTGTTGGGGTTGGTGTTCAAAGCGCCAATCCGCATCGTATTTATGTCTGATTCATGAATACGATCAATTCCTTTTTCCATAATATTACTAATTTATGGTTGCACCTCTTATTTTTATATACGTATTCGATCTGATTACGATTAGATTGAAACTAAATGTGGTTTAGTGATATGTATATATTAGACAAAGGCCCGATAATATATAATACAGTACACAGTTACAAAGGTAGTTTGTAATTGACATTGGGAAGTGTCACTGCTAAATGTATATTATCAAACATAGTTCCTGGTCAAGATTTACTAACATGGGTCGGTTAGTCAAATCCGTTGAAACCAGTACATGTCGTATATCGAGACTTGGTCCGATGGTTTATCCCAATGAACCATGAGTCTGAGGAGACTCGTATAGACGTGTAGGTGTTTATAATGGATAAACATTGAACGACTCACCGAAGATTCTTAATGGATGGTACACCAACGTCAATAAGAATCTTCTCGGGTTGAGTATTATAGTGGTCATTCGACTTGAGATACCACTGTGGATGTATGAGACATCCTCCACACTTAGATGGCAGTCGCGTCACCGATCTATTTAGATCAGACCTCCGTCTGTTCGTTGGGTGTGGACCGATCCTCAGGATATCCCGTGTGTATCAAGATAGGATCCGTCAGTTCTGTGAACAGAGCATAGGTAGTCCATATATGATTAGCAGTCTGTTAAATCTGTGGCCATAATATACTTCGGAAGTAAGTTCCGAATGTTATTTAGAGATTGCTAACAGATACGTCGACGGGATAATACCTATAGAGATTTGACGTTTACATCTATATCTCTGGGATTATCCGGATACCTGTGACGGAGGGATTATACGTATGCAATGACCTCAACCTGTATGATTCAACTAGTTTATCTTTGGTCGTCATAATTTACTGGTGGGTAAATTATGGACACGAAATTGGATTTTGTGACGGATATACCTGAATCTAGAGAGTCTCACTAATGAAATATACTCATAGAGCACTAGGGTGACTTTTATAATAATGATGATTATTTATAAATCGTTTAAACGTTAACGAAAAATACATGCGAACGGGCCGAACCGTCATTTCCTAATTAATGTGTATTTGTATTTAATATATGATATTATTAAATACACATTAAATAAATTTTCAAATAAAGGTATTTGACATATATCATTAATATATGTATTTGAGATATTTAAAGTAAATATAATACATATATTTGAGATATTTATATTAATTAATTATTTAATTGTTAAATGATTAATATAATTAAAATATAAATATCTCACCAAATGATAAAGTTAGGAAATGATTATAAGTGTATATTGTTGACTTATACATTAAAGGAAAAGGTTGTCAAAATGATTTTGACTACTTGGATATTTGTTTTAATAAGTTAAAATTGAAAATATCCTTATCCTTTTTTCTTACCAAATTTCGGCCAAGACCTTATATAAATATAATTGTTAGATTTTTCAGTTGCAATTTTTGACTTACTTTAAATCATTAAATGGTTTGATGATGATTAAAGCAAGTTGATAAAGGCAAATTAAATGAAACAAAAATTAATATCTTGATATTTTATACACACCAAATTCGGCCAAGGGCAATTTGGGAGAGTATATGTTGTTTTGTTTCATCTTTTAGGGTTAAGAGAAGTTCATTAGATACAAAAGAAACACAAAAGTAGTTGAGAGAAAAGTTTGAAGAGAAGAAGGAAAAGCTTGGAAATCTTAAGGTTTTGTAAGTTTTCTTTCAAATCTTCCAACATGAAAAATATTTCTAACATGCTTAACTTCATCTTGTGTTGCTTTGATTTTGTCTCTCTACTTATAGTTTGTGTTTTAGTTGCTGTGAACTTGAATGAAAGATGTGTGCATGTAAGTAAGCTTGAAATGGTTTCAAAGCTTTAC
Source organism: Zanthoxylum bungeanum (assembly GCA_019454045.1). Lineage (NCBI taxonomy): Eukaryota > Viridiplantae > Streptophyta > Magnoliopsida > Sapindales > Rutaceae > Zanthoxylum > Zanthoxylum bungeanum. Next base: position 114,110 of record SKCR01034805.1, on the reverse strand, counting down.
TTTTGATTTTTGGAAAATCACTTTGCCATTCTAGAGTTGGTAAGCCACTCCTTGGTGACCTAGAATTGTTCTAGAGTTGTTTCAAAGTGGTGAGGCTATATTGGTGAAGTATTGAATGGATTAAAGTGTTGGATTTTGTAAATTTGTTGAAATTGGAGAATTTGATGAAATTGAAAAATTAGGGTTCATAACCCACTCCAAATTTGGGGATTTTCATATGAAATTGGACAATTTGATGAAATTGAAACATTAGGGTCCATAACCCACTCCAAATTTGGGGATTTTCATATATGTGATTTATTATGGTATGAATATGATGCATGTAAAATTTTAGGTTGATTGGATTTGATCTTGGCATGTTTTGAACTAAAGGGACCAAATTGCAATTAATTGAAAATTTTGGGTGGCTCACGGCATTAGACTAAAAATTGGGGATTTGTGTGAAATCTGATTTTAATGCATTAGATGTGTTGAAAAACATTTTAGAAATGATTTAGAATCATCCAAAATTATATTTGATAATTTTTGGGCTAAAATAATCAATTTACAAAATTTTGGGGCAATTCGGTAATTATCAAGAAATTTGATCTCTTGTGTAATTTTTCAGAATTTTATAATTGGATAATTAAATAAACAAGTTTATTTAATTGATCCAAAAAAAATTTTGAAATCGGAAAATTTTGATTTTCCACTATTCCGCTGCGTTACCGATATTCCCCCTTGAAACCTCATCATATTGAACCTAAGGCCAAGCCTAAAATTCCTTTTTCAACTTAAAATAAGTTTCTCACTTTAATCTTATTGTTGATCAAGTAACAAAAAGCATTAAGCATAAAGATTCAATAAATAAGCCAATAAGTCACACAAGATATAAGAAGAATCAATTGTATAAAATTAAAGTTATGAGTTTCATCACAACCCTAGATTAAGGGTTTAGTTACAATATATAGTAGTGATTTCTAAACGAATAATCAAAGTTTAAAAAAATATTATAAAATAGAAGAAAAGAATAAACTCTATTGAAGTCGGCAGTCTTCTTCATTCTTGATGTTGAACTCGGTGCTATGCTTACTTGATGTGTTTCGTTCTCTCTCAAAAGTCTCTTTGAAGACTTCCAAATATGATATCTAGGGCTTAGGATGGACTATTCTTTTATAGGGAGCTCTGGATACCTTCATATTTACGATTCCTTAAATTCTCTTAAAACCTGGAAATCTTGGGCGCGTCGCGACGCGCGTGCTAGTTGTTTGAGTGTAGTGATGCTCACAAGGTCACATCGCGACATGGACTAAAAAGTTGTGTTATGTCTGATTTTTCTGTTACAGCGCATCGTGACGTGCTCTCCAGCGTCGAGATGCGCTGCTCAGGTCTTCAGTATATGCACAATTTCGCTCCATGTTACCTTTTCTTTGCTCGTTAAGCCCGTTTCAGCCATCTTATGCTATGAACTTACAAAATAAACATGAAACACATCAAAACTCTTATAAATACTGAGCTAACTCACAAAATACTAGTTACAGAGGCGTTAAATATTAATATATTTACCGCTTATCAATTATAATATTTCTGAATCCGTTTAAGAATGGATCTTGTTATTTCCTCTCTATCTGATGCCCTTGTTAATTTTATTGGTACGTAGCATTGATGGTCACTTGTTGGCTGGAGGTGATTTTAATATTGTTCACTTTTAAGCATGTGTTCACTAAACATGTTCACTTTTTATAGAATGTGTTCACACGAACTCAAATGTCAAAATTCTCTCTCTTTTAACAATATAAAAGGTATCTAAATAAGTTATATGGTAAAAAATCGAGTTCTTAATATACTCCATAATTATATAACTATACCCAAAAATATGATAATTGGAAAACATACACTTCTCTACAAATCTTCATTCATTTGAGTGCTATTGAAATTTAATCAGTTTAAGCTTAAGATTCCCGTCAATAAGGTAATATATATATATATGCATAATCTCAAGATATAATGTCATTTAAAATATAATCAAATGTCATCCGATATAATCTAAGCACATGGTATGTATATTTGGATACTTTTAACATATTGAGATGCATATGAGCATATCTTCAAAATAGCTCCCCTAGAGCTATATGTACAACACATCATTTGCATATGGCATAAACATCACCATAAATAATAATTCTCCTCAATATGTGCACACATATAAATAAATGTAGGGATACTCAAATTTTCTCAAGTGATGTGCAAAACAATAACATATATGTATGACTAAGATAATACCATCAAAATTAATCTCATGTCACACACATATTACCATATTTTCATATATATAAGGTAAGATAAGCAAATACTCACAAAGTTACTGTTTTTACCATTTTCACACAAGTGATGATCCAACAACCAACTCTTGTTCTTGGATCTTTGTCGTTATACGCAAATGCTCTAGAAATGGTCTTTGATACCTAAATCTTTTGGGTCTATTTTTGACTAATTATGGTTCCTTTTGGAACCCACACTTTCTTAATATTAGACATATTTCTCATAAAGCATACAAAACTTTTATGAACTAATGCTAAATAATAATTGTATTTAATTTAAGGGCCAATGCATGAATTAGCCTTCATAAATTGTTTTTTCAAATTCTTCTGCTTCCAAGAAAGAAAAACAATTTTTTTTCCATTTGAAACAGTTAAAATCATTCTATTAAACTTATTATTCTTAGTCATAAGAATATCAGTATCTCTAAGCGAATCATCAATATTTTGCATATGATAGCGAGATGGCAAATCAATGTAGGAAAGATTGTCATCATGCATAAAATATGAACATATATTATCATGTAAATCATTTTTAATTTTTAATACATCATTTTTCATTTATAGAATGTCACTTCATGTTTCTAAATAATCATTATCAATTTTAAAAATCTCTAATTGCTTTTTCAAATCATCAAGTTCATTAATCATGCAAGTATGTTTCTTTCTAAATGAGATATTTTTAAATGTAATTTTCTTCAATTCAACATGAAATTCTTGAAATGCATCATATAATCCATCAAAGGTGAAATCATTATTTACCTCACATTCCTCATCAGATTATTCTACTTCAATGGCTATAAGTGCATGATTCAGATGATTGTCATTCAATAGCCTTAAGTACGTGATTCAAAGATTCTTTTGTCTCTTCGCTAGTAGATGATTCATCAATACTTTTCTCATCCAATATAGTAGATGTATAAAACTCAAGATCATCAAAATAATTAGTACATTCATACTCTACTTCTAATGCTTGCCAAATATCTTATGCGATTTCATATTCAAATTTAATGATATTCACTGTATCATGTATTATAACAATAGTCCAAGCATTTAAGGTTATCTCATCCTTATCTATTTGGCTCCACTTCCTAATGGGCTTATTGCATGCACCCTCCCATTATTCATACTATATGGGTTACAAATTAGTTATCATTATAATTTTTTAATAAAATTAATCGAATCTATCAAACGATAGAGGTCCAGTTGTGAATTCAATTTCCAAGTAGGATGTGCTCATTTGGGTTACAATACCAATATATTACACTAGGTGATTAAACCTAAGTGCAAAGCACCAAACTTTGATACCAATTAAAGTTTCCCTGAGGTATAGCCTAAATAATTAGAGGGGATGAATTGAGAATTAAAAATTCAAGGCCGTAAATAATCTTAATTTCACAATTCAAGCATAATACTCCTAAAAATTCAATTATTCAATACTTCAAAATCCCAACTCCATCCACAAACATGCAATCTCAATATGATAATATTCAAATTCAACCAATTAATATCTAATATAATCCAATCTCAATACATGCCCAATATCTCAACAAATCAATATAAACAAATTTAAAGTGCAAGAGATAAGGGAAATAGATACACACATAATTTTTATGTGGTTCGGTAACCCCGCTTACATCCATGTCTCAAGCAACTCGCAAGAAAATTCACTAATAACTTGATTTCCCTGGTGTCAATGAAACTCTCACAATTCTTCCTTCCGGACTCGAAGATGACCCCATCCATTTTCGTGTGTGGATTAAACCTCATAACTATTTTTTACGAGTTCGAAGATGAACCATATATTTTTTTTATTACAAAACAAATGGAGAACAAAGCTCCAACATTGAAAGAAACTCCTAAATGAGCAAATGATATAAGTTTAAGCTTGAGTGAGTTTGATTATGGAAATATAAAAAGTTACAAATGTTTGATCAAATGCAAAAGGACTCAAATGTATGATTTCCTTTGATCTTGAGCTTTTGTTATACTTGATATCCATAATTCACTTGAAGTGCTACATTTACTATTATGCCCTTGATATATGATTTATTATCATCAAAATCAATATAGGGTATGCGACCTAAAAGTCAACAAAGTTTACCCATACTTTTTAGAAACAAGTCTTCTTCTAGAAAAGTAATATGTTGTGATCCAAATCATTTTTGTTCTCTTAAGTTGTTGAACAAATATCCCTTCGTTCCCTTGAGGTACCATACAAATTTACACTTAATCATCATATTATTTAATTTGTCTTGATGGGCATGCTTAACATATGCATCACATCTCCAAATTATGTTGAATTTATGGCTTAGTCATTTACAGTTCATAATTCATATGGAGTTTCATTAATAATTTTATATAGAATAATATTGAGAAATGGTGGTTCCAATTGCATGTCTTTAAAAAGATAAATGAAGGTCGATTCTAGACATTATTGATCGAACCATAATTAACAATCATCAATTTCGCATTTCATAGACTATTATATTGTGGTGTTCTTGGAGGAGTCCATTGAAGAACGATACCTTCAGCCTATAAGATAATCTTGGAACTATTAGCTTAAGTATTTCCCACTTCGATTAGACCTTAGTATTTTAATACTTTTTTCAAATTATTTCTCTACTTCAACTCTGAAGTCTTTGTTTTTCTTAAAGGCTTCAAATTTATACTTCATTAAGCTCACACACTATATTGTGAATAATCATCGATAATGTTAATGAAATAGGAAAACTTACCCTTGCTTGAATTGATATAGGACCACATACATCAGAATAAACACAACTTTTCATCATAGTATTTCCCACAAATGGCACCAATTGTTTGTATTGTAAACTCTACAAACAACAGAATCAAAAGTAAATTACAAAAATTGGTCAAAAATGTTCTCTTATTGCTTGATTATCAAAAGGTCGATCCCTTATTCTAGGGATTCTCGTACTATTTATAAGACTTTATTACAAGAAAAATAAAATGACAGCGGTTACATTCCATTCTCATTTCCCACTAACTTGCCCACTCCCTAGAATCTCAGAACTTCTCTATTCTGGTGTCCAACTTAAAGAAACAAAAAGCTATTAATTGGTTGTCTGATGTGTCATCAAGAGCAGGGTAGCCTCTGACCACATCCGATACGTGGATGAGTGCTTAGTTATATTCAGGAGGTACAAATGAAGCTTAACCCCCTGAAATATGCATTCGCAGTGTCAACATGACAGTTCCTAAGCCACATTGTGAGTAGTAGATGGATCGAGGCCAACCCGACTCAACTCATGACCAAATTGAGGAGCCACAGATGGTCTATGAAGCTAAGATCCTAGCATGAAAGATAGCAGTTCTGAGTCGGTTCGTATCCAAAATGTCTGAAAAATGCAAGCCTTTATTCAACAACATAAAGCAACCAAAGACACATGCATGGGGAGAAAAGTAGAGTCAAGCCCTAAAAGAGATCAAGGCATACATGAGTAGGGCCCCCACGCTCGCAGCACTAGTAGAGGGGGAAGATCTATATATGTACCTGGCTGTGTCTGAAATAGTAACGAGTCGGTGTTTGTCAGATAAGAGAATAAAAAGCAACAACCCGTGTATTAAACAAGAAAGATGTTGTCAGACACAGAGACTTGGTATAATGTGATTAAGAATATGTTACTAACCTTAGTAACGACAATGAAGAAGCTACAACACTACTTTAAGTCCCACACCATAATTATGGTGATCAATTATCCGATTAGACAATTTCTGTCGAAACCAGACCTGTAGGGTAGACTCACCAATTGGTCAATAGAGCTAGGGATATATGATACATGCTATGCACCAAAAACATCAAGGAAAAGACAAGAAGTGTATAATTCCTGGTCAAAATTTAGAGTTTCGAACCAATTGAGAATGATCAGTTGACCCTGTCCGAGGAAACTTTTCAATGCACTCTGCATAGTGACGGATCTGCGAACAGACAAGGAGCTAGGCTAGTGATGAGTGGTAAATGTATCACTATTTCCCACTCATTTGACCTAATATTCTGTATATTTTATTGAGTCTTGTGATTGTTTTGATATGTTTTGTGTTATTTTATAGATAATAAGGTTTCGGGACTTTGTGGAGATAATTCGGGGCCAAAACAGTGAAAAACCGGACAAAAAAGGGCAAAACTATCATTTGGCGTGTCGCGACATGCAACCTGCGTCGCGACCGCTAACTTGTGCCGAAGTCTGCTAATGTGCATCGGGTCACGTGTCACAATAAGAGAAGATTTGCTAAAATGCGCCTTGCTAACGTTCGCCGTTTGCTAACGTGCGCCGAATCTACGAACGTGCACCTGCCACATGTCAACATCTCAGGAAATCTGCTAACGTGCGCCGTGCCATGTGTCACTATCACATGCTGCCGACAATCATCATCACCACGTCAGTATAATTATTGAATTAATCTCTCAGCCATGCCATATGTCCCCGTCTCCGTAATTTACGCCGTAAATCACGGCGTGTCGCGACGTGCGGGCCAACTTCTGCCTATAAATAGAATGTCAAAATTCAGATTTGAATTCATACTTTTTTCTATGTAATTCGTTAAGAATACTAAGAAGATTGCATCTTGTTTGTTAATTTATAACTTTCAGTAATTAATTTTCGCATTTGCACTTTCTTTTCTTTTCTTTTCAGTCTTTACTTTCTGCAATTTACTTTTACGCAATAGTACTTTCCTTTCTTTACTTTTCAGTTTTTACTTTACAGTAATGAGGAGGTAACTTCCCCTTGCTGGGGTTAAAGGTAAAGCTTTTATTACTAATATTTAGATTAATCTCCCTTAATTTTAATATATAAACTATTTAAAACTTGACTTAATGAGGATACCGCCTTATGGTCGGTTGGTAATTATTGAAATTGGTTTTAACCTGACTTAATGAGGATACTGCCTGGTTGGTCTGGTTGGTCGGTTGGTAATTAATTATTAATTTGACTTAATTATGATACCGTCTATATGGCTGGTTGGTAATTATCACACAAAAGTTTATATATTATAATAAGGGAGATATCTAAAATAGTAGTAATAAAAGTGGATCCTCTAACCTCAACATTTTATTTTATTGTAATTTTACATTTTTAATTTCCAGCATTTACTTTTTCGCCTTTACTTTTCCGCATTTACTTTCCCGCATTTACTTTATGTTTTTTTATTTTATTTAAGTTTTTACTAGCCGTAAATATGTGTAGTAGCTAAACCTGTTATCTGGGGTTGTGATGAATTCTAATATCATCGGTTTATAGGGGTTAATTTATAGTTTGGGTAATAAAAAGGTTATTTATTGAGTCTTAGTCTTAATGCTTCTTGTTAACTGGCCATTAATAATATTGATCTGGTAAACTTAAAATGAACATGGAAAAGGAATTTTAGGTTTAAGACCTTAGACTCAATAGCCCACGATCTTCCTTGAGGAAATATAACCCTTTAATAAATTTCCTTACAGGATAGAAATATACCTGTCGGGCGGGGGTAACCATAATTGGAACTTAATCTTAATGAATTCAGGTAACTTGGTTGACATAGGAATACGATTAATAAAGTTATATTGGGTATTTGTATTTGACCATCGGAAGAGGCTTTTGCATAAGTTCGTGTTCCAGGTTAATAAACCGATATATTACACAAACAACCCTTGATAGTTTAATAATCTTGAATTTTCATAAATTTACTTTCGCAAAATTTTATTTACTTGTTTTAAGTTTAAAGTCACCATCCAATCAAACAATCAATCCATTAGATACTCGTAAAAATTTGGCTTCATAAATTAATAGCTTAGGTATTAAGTCCTCGTGGGATCGATACTTTTTATACTACTTGAACGATACGTGCGCTTGCGTTATACGCGTGTGATTGCACCGATCAAGTTTTTGGCGTCGTTGCCGGGGACTTATTTATCTTTCACTATTAGTTTTGGGGTTTGATACATTACTTGTATCTAATTTCTTTTTACTTATTGTTGTTGTTTTCTTTTGTTTCACGTTCTCAGTCACTAAATGAGACGAACCAGAAGCTTTGAAATCTATCCGCTTGACCCTGAAATTGAAAGAACCATCAGACAGTTGAGAAGGGAAAGACGAGAAGGCCAAGAAACACTAATCAACATGGAACCTGAACCATTTGAAGTTACACCACCAATTCCCATTCGAGACAGAACCATTCCGGTGGTTGACGGCTTCATATCCTGTATTATACTTCCTCCCTTACCAGTAAATACGTGTGACATAAAAACATGCATCCAGATGATACAACAGTCAGCTCAGTTTGGGGGGAATGCAACTGAAGATCCTAATGCCCACATCAACAATTTCCTGGAAGTTTACGGCACTTACAACCGAGCAGCTGAAGAAGCAATGAGACTGTGTGTTTTCCCATACTCCTTGAAAGACAGAGCTAAAGCTTGGCTACATTCAATACCAGTAGGTTCCATCACAACTTGGAACACTCTAGCAACCAAATTCCTTGCAAAGTATTTTCCACTAGCTAGAACTGCGAAGTTGAGGAATGACATCACATCCTTTGTGGAACATGACTCAGAATCACTATGCAAAGCTTGGGAAAGGTACAAATATTTACTCCGAAAATGTCCTCACCGTGAGATTGCAAAGTGGCTACAAGTCCAAACCTTCTATAATGGAATTTCTAGAATAACGAGAACCACAATTGATGATGCTGCTGGAGGAGCTTTAATGGCGAAAGGAGAATATCAGGTCTGGGACTTAATTGAAGAAATGGCCAACAACAATTCATTGTGGCCAACAGAAAGGAGCATGATCCAACGAATCGCAGGAATTTATGAAGTTGGAGCCAACACAACAGTGAATGCCAAGCTGGATCAGATTTGTAAAAATCTGGAAACTTTTAACATGAAGGTTAATGATGGATCCTCAAGTTCACCATATGGAGGAGCACCAGAATCATAGGTAAACCAACATGAAGAAACAGTGAATTATGTCAACAATTTCAACAGATAGTGGAACAATCCATATTCCAACACCTACAACCCAGGGTGGAGGAATCATCCCAATTTTGCATGGAACAATAATTCAGGGCAAAGGAACAACCCACCACCAGGATACCAACAGCAAAACAAAAGCCAGAAGTATGAAAAAGAACTAGGAATAACAGAAGTGCTGGCCCAGTTGAAGAAGCAAGAAGCAAAATATGATGCCTTAGCAGCTATGGTTCAAAATCAAATAACATTGAATCAAAGCCATTCAGCTTCTATTAAAGCACTGGAGAATCAAATGGGACAAATGGCCAATGCTCAGAGTTACAGACCGCCAGGTAATCTTCCCAGCAACACAGAACCAAATCCAAAGAACCGAGGGAATGAGCAATGTCAAGCCATTACTTTGGAAAGTGGTATTGAAATCAACAAAGATGTTGGAATCAAGGCATCCATTGAAGAAGTTCTAAAAGATGCAGTTCCACAGATGGAGGAAAAAGAAGCAAAGGAAAAAGAGCAAGAAAGAATCACTCCACCTCCACATTTTCCACAGCGACTCCAGAAAAGTAAACTGGACAAGCAGTTTGCTCGATTCCTGGAGGTGTTTAAAAAGTTACATATCAACATTCCATTTGTAGAAGCTTTGGAAGAAATGCCCAGCTCTACTAAATTCATGAAAGATATTCTTTCACGAAAGCAGAGATTGTGAGATTACGAGACAATAGCATTGACAGAAGAATAAAGCACCATTATTCAAAGGAAACTTCCCCCGAAGTTGAAAGATCCTGGTAGTTTCACTGTTGCTTGCACCATTGGATAACATTACATCGGTAAGGCTTTATGTGATTTAGGTGCAAGTGTTAATTTAATGCCTTTTTCGATTTATAAGAAACTGCAAATTGGAGAAGCAATGTCTACCTCAGTCTCTTTGCAACTTACTGATAGAACACTCACATTTCCAAGAGGTGTAGTTGAAGATGTGCTGGTCAAAGTCGAAAAACTCATTCTCCCAGCAGATTTCATTATCCTTGACATGGAGGAAGACAAAGATGTACCTATCATTCTTGGGAGACCAGTCTTGACTACAGGTCGAACTGTTATTGATGTACAAAATGGAGAACTAACCATGAAAGTGCAGGACTAAAAAGTTACCTTCAATGTTTTCAAAGCCATGAAATTCCCGAGTGATGAAAATGAGGAAGAATGTTTCAGAATTGATGTTATGGATAGTATCATCCAGGATACTGATGCAATACCACTTCCCACGGATAAACTTGAAGCTTGCATCACCAATATGACTGACAGCGAGCTAGATGCTGAAATTCTGAAATGTATCAACTATCTTGACAGACCATTTCGCTTCAAATCGACACCACAAGTGGAAAGTCTGAAACTTTGAACTGATGGAGTTGAAAAATACAGTAAAATAAATATTTATAGGATGTGACAGTCAAGCTCTCGAGGAAATAAAGATGCGACCGAGAACACTTAAAAGTCCATTAGGGCCCAAATTATAAAGTATGTAGAGTACGAACATTTTATTTGTTTGTTCCCATTATTTTATTCAAAATAATCCAAACAAAAGAGGGAATTATTTTGGGAAAATACCAATTATCTAGTGAAATGACACATAATCATCAACCTCCTGTCAAAACCAGACCTTTGGACTGATCGTCAATGTCTATCATAGAACCTGTCATCAGAGTTTGGTAGCAAGACCTACCACCAAGGTTTGAAGTCATGACCTCCAACAGAGTCCGACATTAAGACATATCGTCAAAATCAGATAGCATGACCTCTATCAGGGTCTGAATTCAGGGCTCACCAATGAGAAGTCCATTCCAAGCTTGACTCCCATGAAGGAAAGCACAAGTCACGTAAGGAAGAAGACCATAATATCAGCTCTTTGATGACATAAATATTTTAAACAAGAAATCAGACAACCAATTAATCACTTTCCATTTTTTAAAATGGACAATCACCCACAATATGGAAGTTCCGAGATTATATGGAGTGTGCTAGTTAGTAGGAAATGTGAATGGAATGTAACCATTGTTAGTTTATTTCCCTTTAAACAAAGTATTATAAATAGTACGAGAATCCCTAAAATAAGGGATCAATCTTTTGATAATCAAGTAATAAGAGAACACTTTTGACCATAATTTACTTTTGATTCTATTGTTTGTAGAGTTTACTGTACAAACAATTGTACAATCACATTATAAAAATCGTCTATATTTACATGTCACTACATGAACGATTTGAGAATTCATTATCGTATCAAATATTAAATGGACTATAAATGTGGATAAATCATAAAAGAAGTACTTAAATTTATTTACTATTTATGGACCATTTAAGATCATTGATCTTAAATATATATATATATATATATATTGCACATATACTAAATTTTACATTATATAAGTAATCAATGGTTTTTCTGACAATTTATAATTTGCAAAATCTAGATGAATGTAAAATGTATAATTTTTAATTATTTCAATATTTAATTATTACAAGTAGCTCTTAAAGCATAAACCCTAACATCATATCCTTAAGTATTTTGTATAATATTGTCTTATTTATATTACCTAATTTATTGTGCCAAAGAAGGGTTTCATTTTTATTTACATTGTTTATATTGAAAATTTTATTCTCTAATTCTAACGCATATAAACTATTCTATAAAATATTAATATAATTATAACGCCCCGAAAATTCCAACGACTACTATGCTATAAATGATGTAATACATAATATAAATCATGTTCAAGTGTGTATATGCTTGTGAAATTACTTTTTGGATATTCGATAAATTCCTGGCAGTTCCGATACAGGATTTAGTCTAAGATTCAATCCAAATAATCATAGTATTTGGGCCGTAATTTTTCCATACAATCTCTTCTTTTTATGAATTTTATATCGTCAGAAAGCTAAGACCTAGACCTACAATTTCCGTATTAAATATTTTTCCAAAATCAAATCAGAAGCAGGTCAAATATTATGATTTTCATGGCTGCTACAGTGGATTCAAGAATGGCCTAGATTTGGGTGATGTGGCACAATCCTAGCCACCCATTTCATTACAAAAGTCAGCCATTTTCCCTATAAATAAGACATTATTCATCAATCTTTCTCCCTAAGCCAAAAATGTGAAGAACAAAAAAACAAGAATGGAGGAGCTCTCTCATTCTTATGCCATTTTTAAGTAATAAGTGGTGATTTCAAGCACATCTCATTCAAAGTAAGCTTCTTTTTCTTATTCATTCCTCTAATCTTGAGTTTATGGCATGAATCTTATTCCCCTAAATTCGAACTAGAAGAACCCTGGAAATTTATTTTTTCATTTTAGCTTCAAAAGTTCTGTTAGCATGCATTTGGAGAGTATCATGATAGTATAAGTAAGGAATGAAGCTTTATGAGTAAATGCCCAATTTTTTTCTCTTGTGTTGGAGGGGTGGCCGAATATGTCACTATTTTTAGAGGATAAGTTTTTTTTTCTTGAATGAAAATTAATGATGAAGTGTGTTTGGAATGATGTATATTATGGGATGAATTTGATTTAGTGTTGAACCTTCTAAGGCCCTAATATGCATGCCTTGCTCAAATAGTGTATAAGAGGTTAGAGATTGAATTTGGTTATTATATATTGATGTGAAGTTTATAGAATTGTCTATGTAAATATGTGAGTATGATAATGAGGATTGCATTGAGAATTGTTATTGGAAGAGTTGATGTATGGCCCTAAAATCGGGCGAGCGTTGCGACGCTGAACAAGAAAGTGCTCTCTGCTTATAGTTTGATCGTGTGAGCGCCGCGATGCTCAACACTCAGTGTCACGATGCACAACAAGTAGAGGCTCACTGCCTCGGGTCTAGTCTTGTGAGGCTCATGATGCGGAACACTTTACATCACGACGCGCAGCAGACAAAGGCTCTTGACCTCAACGTATGGCATCGCAACGCGTGACATTTTCTCAGAATCAGATATAGCCATTCCAATTTAATCTTAGGATGATAGAGGCCACCTTAGGAGTTTCGTATCGACATATATATGTTGGGAAGCGGCCGCGAGTGCGCATCGGAAAAATTGAAATTATGATGCCGCTTTCCCTTTGCCCAATACCCATTTGTTTTAATTATTCTACAAGCCTAGGCATGTTACTATATATTCTAAGCATAAACTCATAAAACATGCAAAAAAACATAAACCTAAACATGCTAACTATCATAAGAACTCTAATTAAAATAAAGAAAGAAAAAGACTTACTTGAACCGTAGACTCCTCCAGTCGTCCCTCCAATCTACAAGCTTTTCTCGAACTCAGCAAGCTCTTCCACGTTCTAAAGAGCCACCCAAGTGTGTGGCCTCCAAAGATGCACACACCAAAGCCAAAACTCAACGGCAAGACTACGCCTTGAGTGCACAGGTATTTTGCCCTTGGTGCTAGCCTAGGAAAATACCTCAAAACTCTTAACTCGAGGTTCCTCTAGTCAATTAGACTTAAGGATCCTCAAAATTAGTGGCTTACTCTTAAAACTTTAGAGTTGCTCAGTTATATAAACCCAAGATTTGAAAGGTTTGGTGCAAAAATTTGTGAAGAATTCTTTGGATTTATATAGTGCTCCAAGGACAACAAAATTAATTAAGAATCCGATGTGGGATAAAAGTCAATTTAATCTTAGCCATTGTACTCCCCACTGTTACTCATCTCCCATGTAGCATTGGGGATACACAACTCATCAGTCAGCTGCGAGATCTCAATCCCATCCCTCAACTCTGTATACTCATCTACCTCCATCTCAGGGATCCCATAGAACTTGTTGATTGTCACCGAATCAAAAACAACCTGTTTCCCTCTTACCATAGTATGAAAAGCGACATGTTGAGCAGCATTCGCGTAAAACTCTCTGACAAGTGAAATGCTCGCAGGTCTGGCTTGCATACAAAGCTTCTCCCAGTGCCGATCTGTGATCACTCTATCAATATCCGGAAACATCCCAGAGGGAATCTCAAATCCTCTCTCAATGATCCCGACCTTCTTAGTCAATCCCTGCTCATAGCGCTGCTCAGAAGCTGCTGAGACAAACTTATACCTATCAAAATCAGGTTGTGCAGATGTCGAACCCCTCGATCTCTTCGGCATTTTTCCAAAATTTCGTCAGAACCTCCTCTGTTTTTCCAACAATCCTCAATCCTAAACTACTCAATTACCACAACCAAACTCCAAATATCAAACACAATCTCTTCGCCCCCATTACTACGAATCAAATTCAACCATCCAACACTTCGTAATCCAATCCACAGTCAACCAATTCACAATTCAATTTTCAGTTTACCCAATTACCAAATCAAATTTTTTATCAAATCATTACCGTATTTTAGTTTCTGATTCAGCAATTGGTTCGGTTGCTCGGTTGTTTTGGGCGTGGTTGTTCTCGGTAGTGAGGGTGATGGGTCGGTTTTGGAGTATCTCGGCTTGCGGAGGTTGACCGGCGTAAACACACACGTATAACGCAAGCGCACGTATCGTTCAAGTAGTATAAAAATATCGATCCCACGAGGACTTAATTCCTACTGTTGTTATTAATTGTTGAATCTATTTATTTACAAATATCTAATTAAATGGATAAGAGAGATATTGTTTGTTTGATTGGTTGAATGGCTTTACTAAAAAAATAAATAAATAAAAAGACAAAAGAAAATACAAAAGACACAAAAGATCTAGGGTTGTGATTTCTTCCAATACCATTTAAAAGAAGAAGTGATTATTATATAGATGGGTAAAACATTGATTTATTAACCTGGAACACGAAATTATGCGAAAGCATCTGTCGATGGTCAGACACAAATACCCAGTGTAACCCAATTGAACCATATTCCTATGTCAACCACATTATCTGGATTCATTAAGATTGAGTTCCAATTATGGCTACCCTCGCCCGACAGGTATATTCCTATCCTGTAAGGAAATCTATTAAAGGGTTATCTATCCTCAAGGAAGATCGTGGGCTATTGAGTCTAAGGTCTTAAACTTAAAATCTCTATGTCTAGTTCATTTTAAGTTTACCTAATCAATTTTATTAATGGCCAATTAATAAAAAGCATTAAGATTAAGACTCAATAAATAAATCTTTATAATACCCAAACTATAATCTAACCCTTATAAACCGGTGATATTGAAATTCATCACAACCCAGATAAACTATTTAGTTTACCACACATAACTAGGACTAATAACTGAAAAATAAAAGACATAAAGTAAAAATACTGAAAAGTAAAGACATAAAGTAAAAAGTAAAATAAATGCTAAGGTAAAAGGAATTACTTTTACTACTACTTATTTAGAAATCTCCCATAAAATAATATATAAACTTGTTATAATATTACCAACCGACCAATCTGGCGGTATCCTGATTAAGTCAAATTAAGTC
The DNA here is from genome assembly GCA_019454045.1 of Zanthoxylum bungeanum. Taxonomy (NCBI): domain Eukaryota; kingdom Viridiplantae; phylum Streptophyta; class Magnoliopsida; order Sapindales; family Rutaceae; genus Zanthoxylum; species Zanthoxylum bungeanum. Next base: position 98,410 of record SKCR01034805.1, on the reverse strand, counting down.
CAACCAGCCATATAGGCGGTAATATTTGTCCATAATCCAGCCATAAAGGCGGTACCAAAATAAATTTACCAACCGACCAATCTGGCGGTATCCTTGATTAGTCAGGTTTAAACCAGATTAAATTGATTGCCAACCGACCAATATAGCGGTATCCTTTATTAATCAGTATTTTAAATAGTGAATATATTATTTTTAAGGGAGATTAATCTAAATAGTAACAGTAAAAGAATTACCTTTCACCCTAGCTTGGGAAATTACCTCCTCATTACTGAAAAGTAAAAACTGAAAAATTAAAGAAATAAAGTACTGTGCGTAAAAGTAAATCGCGGAAAGTAAAAACTGAAAAGTAAAGAAAAGAAAGTGCGAAACTGAAAATTAATTACTGAAAACTAAAAATAAACAAACTAGATACAATCTTCTTATTTATTCATTAAGAATTTCAAAGAAGAAAGTATGAATTTTACAAATGAAATGGCTTGGTATTTATAGGCAAAATTTTGCCACCATCAAATCATCAATCAATTTCTCCACCAATTACATTATTAATTTCTCCACTAATTACTCCACCAAATCCATAATTGCTCCATAATTTCTTATCTTGTTTGGTGTTGATTTGATAATTTTTATTAATTATTAATTAATAATATTTTGCTTTGAAAATGATTGATAATGACTTTTAATAATTACACTCCACACACTTCTGGATGGTTCATCAATTTCGGTCATGAAATCTTCAGAATTCGAAAATATTTTCTCTTTCAAAGTTGTAGATCTTTGAGTCTTCTTTAATCTGGAACTTGAATCAGCTCAATCCGATATCGGAGTAAAAAGTTATGCCCAACATACAACAGATGTGCAAAACTGGAATTTCCAAAACTGCACTTCGTCAAAACGCCCTTTCAAGTTTCCAATCTCCAAAATTAATATATCAAGTCCAATAATTGCCCTTATTTGATCCACATTTCGTCCTAAATGATTTCATTGAGTCCCGATATTATTTTATCTGCAAAATAAACTAAAACACAACAAAACATTCATCAAACCCGAGAAACTAAACAAAATATTAAGTAAAAGGGGCGGTAAATATTGATATATTTTCCGCTCATCACACCCCCAAACCTAACATTTTGCTAGTCCTCGAGCAAAACAACAAAATAAAATTAAAATTAAACTAAGCCACTTTCGTAGGGATCACGGTTGCATTTAGCGTATGCAACAAGCCTTTAAACCCCTAGGTGTCCCTAGTGGACGAGTTGTAGTCTCGTGAGGGTTTACAGCAATGATACCCACAAACATTTTACAAAAGTAAAAAGGCAGTAAAACTAATGCACACAAAAGCAAAAAGACAAGAGAAAAGAGAATAAAGAAGATAGTAACTAATCAGGTGAAACTTCTACTACAAGTTTCTAGTTGTTTTGTTTCTTTCTAAATTACTAAATAAGTAAATTCTCCGATTATTTTACCATTCTTCATATACACAGCCAACATAATATTAAACAACTCATTTTTGCCCACAACAGTCATAAGTGCAGTTGATAAGAGAGTAATATTTTTGTCCTAAAGTTCTATCAGATTTCACACCTTTTTGTAGCAATGGAATAATTTTTTCTGATTTTTTCTGATTTTTTTCTTTGATTTTTCTGAATTTTGACTTTTTATTTATATACAATACCTTCCGTCTATGTAGCGAGCTTTGGGTCGGTGACTCCCAAACCAGTTGGCTTTAGGGCACCAGGTGTTAAGACACCCCTACGAACTTAATTACTCAGACTTCAGATATAAATATATTTTTGCAGCATCTTTGATCCATGTAGCGAGTGTTGGGCCAGTGACTCCCAAACCAGTTGGTTTTAGGGCACTGGGTGTTAAAACACCTTACAGACTTAATAACTCGGATCTCGGACGTTTTTTTTTTTTTTTTTTTTTTTTACTCCATTGCTTTTTAAGATGTTTCTTCCAATTAAACTAGAGCACTGAATATTACAAACTTTTCAATTTTAGCTCATGTCTGTATGTTACATGTATGTTGATAATATCTGTCAACTGAGCATATGAAGATTCATTTTAGTCAATTTTATGGAGAATTTACAAATTAAATAATTCAAAAGGAAATAAACAAAAATTAACTTGTTTCGAAATAGGTTTGAGATACGTCTCAGGAGTGGAAACTCCTTACTCAGCTACCTCTTACCAATTTCACCTTTTTAGTCAGAATAAAAACACAAAAACGCAAAATATTTTTGTAATTTTTTAAAAAAATTTCAATTTTTTTTGTATTTTTCGAAAAATTTTGAACTAAAAATAAAAATAACATACAAACTAAAAACAAGGTACTGATCAACTAATTCCCTCCCCCAAACCTAAATGAGACATTGTCCCCAATGTCTTAAACAGTAAAAGGAGAGTTAAGAAGGTCGTACCTGGTTAGCTGAAATCTACAGGAAATTAAAGGTTAAGATCCAGATTAATCCGACGCCTCTTACCACGATCGTCCTCGGACCAATTTATCTTTGAAATGATAGGGTCAATTTGTGGTTCATAAGCTATGAGTTGGTCTATTAGATCTGGAGCAGTTCTGGCAGTAAATAGAAGTTCTTTTAAAGGTTTTGATATGAACCCATTCCTCTGACACGATCAGTTCCTCGCCGTTTGATGATCCAATAAGATTTGCCTCTGCCAAGGGTTTTGGAATGATTCCCAAAACATTACTGCCTCCTTCCTGTACAGCCTTTGAAACGATCCCCATAAGTCCGAGATTGCCCCCGCCATATATTAAGTGCATATTCCTTGCAGCTAAGACTCGACCCAATTCCTGTGTGCTGCTTCTATGTATTGTGGTTTAGTTCCAACACTACTACCGCAAAACACACAAATGTTTTCAACTCGTCTTCTTGAAGTGGCTTCCATGTTTTATGTTTTTCTTTCTCAACTCTGGATGACTTCAAAGGTGCAATGATGAGTTGAATTTATAATACCTGAAAAGGGTGAGTAAAAATAGCACAAGTTTCTTCCAAAGGACGATTAGTAGCAAAATAATAAATAGACCGTGATAGTCAAAAAGATCTGGATCCTGTCGGAGAAAATAAAAGAAAACAACAAAACAAATCACAATTATTAGAAAAAGACAAAGAGATATAATATGTACAAAAATTTACAGCTTGATTAACGTCTATGCGTCAGGGACAAGCTTCCCATCCAATTTTCTTATAAATTGGCAAACAGGGTCTTTTTGAGTCAGATTCCCGAGACTTAACTGTTGTCTTTCTTTTTGAAATTGTGTATGTAATTTGCGAATGGTTATATGAACATATCCACTGGGATGCGTCTCAAGAGTCGAAGAAGATATATCATCTAAAGACTCCTTACTCAAGCCATCCCTAATGAAGTTAATTTTGTCTTCGCGATTATCAGACACCATTCCTAAAGAACGACAACGAGTGTTGCAATTAAATCGTGCACATTTGAAACAAACACCCATTTGCTTAGCTCTACGTTTCTTTGCATAGGTGCTTCTTCCAAAACCAGGCAGATGTGAAATAAAAGAATCGGAAGACTCACCTGCCAATCGGACTCGTGCTTCAATTACCCAACGAATATCATTAGGAATACCATGGATTGTTAATAACCTCATCCGTTCCAAGCGAGCTTTGTATACTTTCATCAGAGATTTTTGGAGGGAGAGAAGGAAATTGCTTGTGAAGATTTGCGAAAGCTTCTTCCATCTTGAAATGACTAAACCTGCAAAAATAAAAACACACAAAATTAAATCACACCAAATCACAATATATACAAAAATTGCATGGGTTGCCTCCCTGCTAGCGCTAAGTTTAAAGTCGTCAGCCAGACATGACTTCTCGAACGTTAAGCTGGATCTGAAAGTGTAACACTTTCTTTTTGTCGCTCAAATGATTCTCCCCAGTAGTGCTTGACACGCTTGTTTTTAACCTTGAAAGTTTTGTTAGCGTCAGGATCATGTATCTCAACGGCTCTATTTGGTAAAACTTTGGTGATCACAAATGGACCTGACCACCGTGATTTTGGCTTCCATGGGAAGAATTTCACCCTTGATTTGTTTAACAGTACCTTCTGCCCTGGTTCCAGTTGTATGCGCACTAACTTCTCATCATGTCTTTTCTTGCCTTTTTCTTTGTACAATTTGGCATCTCAAAAGGCTGATTGTGAAATTCCTCCAATTCGTTGAGCTGGTGGAACTTTTTCTCTTCTGTTGCTTGTAGAGCAAGAATTGGCTCTTTCAGTGCAAAAGATGTTTTATCTTTAGGCTCCACAGGCAATTGACATGTTTTAAGTTTGTCAGTAGAACTTTGTCTTTCATCAGAGTTCTGAATGGTACTGTGTATCACATCGAGTTTGAAACATTCCTCCTTCTTTTCATCATCTGGGAAATTCATGGCCTTGAAAACATTGAATGTTACTTCTTGGTCCTGTACCCTCATGGTTAGTTCTCCTTTTTGTACATCAATAATGGTTCGACCTGTAGCCAAGAATGGTCTCCCAAGGATGATTGGCACGTCTGCGTCTTCCTCCATATCAAGGACAATAAAATCTGCTGGGAAAATGAATTTGTCAACCTTGACCAGCACATCCTCAACTACACCTCTTGGAAATACGAGCGTTCTATCAGCAAGTTGCAGTGAGACTGAAGTTGGCATTGTTTCTCCAATCTGTAATTTCCTGAAAATAGAAAAAGGCATCAAGTTAACACTAGCACCTAAATCACATAAAGCCTTACCAAAGTTATGTTCTCCTATGACGCAAGGAACAGTGAAACTGCCAGGATCTTTCAACTTTGGGGGAAGTTTCCTCTGAATGATGGCACTGCATTCTTCTGTTAATGCTACTGTCTCGTAATCTCCCAATCTCCGTTTTCGTGAAAGAATATCTTTCATGAATTTGGCATAGGTGGGCATTTGTTCCAACGCTTCTGCAAATGGAATGTTGATATGCAGCTTTTTGAATATTTCCAGGAACCGAGAAAAACTGCTTGTCCAATTTGTTCTTCTGAAGACGTTGAGGAAAAGGTGGAGGTGGAGTGAGTGATCTGTTCTTTTTCCTTTGCTTCTTTTTCCTCCATTTGTTGCTTTGTTTCTTTTGGAACTTCCTCAGCAGTTGAATTGACTCCAACATCTTTGTTGATTTCAGTACCGCTCTTTAACATGATGGCATGACATTGCTCCTTCTCCATGTTCCTTGGATTTGGCTCTGTGTTGCTAGGAAGGGTACCTGGCGGTCTGTAACTCTGAGCATTTGCCAGTTGTCCCATTTGATTCTCCAGTGCTTTAATAGAAGCATATTGACTTTGAATTAATGTTGCTTGGGATTGAAACATAGCATCGTATTTTGCTTCTTGCTTTTTGAACATCTCTGCAAACCATTCTTTCATTTCTGGTTCTTTTTCATGCTCCTGGCCTTTGTTCTGTTGCTGAAATTCAGGTGGTGGATAGTTCTGCTGTTGGCCTGAATTGTTACTCCATGATAAATTAGGATGATTCCTCCACCCTGGGTTGTAGGTGTTGGAATATGGATTGTTCCCCTGTCTGTTGAAATTGTTGACATAATTCACCGTTTCTCATGTTGTTTAGGTTCTGGTGCTCCTCCATATGGTGAACTTGTGGATCCAGTGATGTTCACAACTTGCGTGCTAAGTGTTTCTAGACATTTGCATATCTGATCCAGCCTGGTATTCACTGCTGTGTTTGCTCCAACTTCATAAATTCCTGCAATTCTTTGGATCATGCTCCTTTCTGTTGGCCACAAGGAATTGTTGTTGGCCATTTCTTCGATTAGGTCCCAGGCTTGATCTTCTCCTTTTGCCATCAAGGCTCCTCCAGCAGCAGCATCGATTGTGGTTCTCATTATTCCAGAAAGTCCATTGTAGAAGGTTTGAACTTGTAGCCACTTTGGAATCTCATGGTGAGGACATTTCCGGAGTAAATCTTTGTACCTTTCCCAAGCTTCGCAGAGGGATTCTGAATCTTGTTGTACAAAGGATGTGATGTCATTCCTCAGCTTTCCGGTTCTGGCTGGTGGAAAGTACTTTGCAAGAAATTTGGTGGCTAAAGTGTTCCAAGTTGTGATAGAACCTGGTGGTAGTGAATGTAGCCAAGCTTTAGCTCTGTCCTTCAAGGAGTATGGAAAAACTCGCAGTCTCATTGCTTCTTCCGCTTCTCGGTTGTAATTAAAAGTGCCGCAAACTTCCAGGAAGTTGCTGATGTGGGAATTCGGATCTTCAGTTGCATTCCCCCCAAACTGAACTGAGTGCTGAATCATCTGAATGCATGTTTTGATGTCACATGCATTTGCTGGTAAGGGAGGAAGTACAATGCAAGAAATGAGTCTGTCAATCACCGGAATGGTTCTGTCTCGAATGGGAATTGGTGGTGCAACGTTCAAAGGTTCAGGTTCCATGTTGACTAAAGCTTTTGGCCTTCTCGCCTTTCCCTTCTCAACTGTCTGATGGTTCTTTCAATTTCTGGGTCAAGCGATCGGAGTTCAAAGCTTCTTCTGGTTCGTCTCATGTAGTTTCTGAGAACCTGAAACACAAGAAAACAAAAACAATAAGTAAAAAGAAATTAGATACAAGTAACGTATCTAACCCCTAAATTAATAGTGAAAGATAAATAAGTCCCCGGCAACGGCGCCAAAAACTTGACCGGCGTAAACACACACGTATAACGCAAGCGCACGTATCGTTCAAGTAGTATAAAAATATCGATCCCACGAGGACTTAATTCCTACTGTTGTTATTAATTGTTGAATCTATTTATTACAAATATCTAATTAAATGGATAAGAGAGATATTGTTTGTTTGAATTGGTTGAATGGCTTTACTAAAAAAAAAATAAATAAAAGAAAATAAAAAAAGAAAAATACAAAAGACACAAAGATCTAGGGTTGTGATTTCTTCCAATATCATTTAAAGATGAAGTGATTATTATATAGATGGGTAAAACATTGATTTATTAACCTGGAACACTAAATTATGCGAAAGCCTCTGTCGATGGTCAGACACAAATACCCAGTGTAACCCAATTGAACCATATTCTATGTCAACCACATTATCTGGATTCATTAAGATTGAGTTCCAATTATGGCTACCCTCGCCCGACAGGTATATTCCTATCCTGTAAGGAAATCTATTAAAGGGTTATCTATCCTCAAGGAAGATCGTGGGCTATTGAGTCTAAGGTCTTTAACCTAAAATCCCTATGTCTAGTTCATTTTAAGTTTACCTAATCAATTTTATTAATGGCCAATTAATAAAAAGCATTAAGATTAAGACTCAATAAATAAATCTTTATAATACCCAAACTATAATCTAACCCTTATAAACCGGTGATATTGAAATTCATCACAACCCCAGATAAATATTTAGTTACAACACATAACTAGGACTAATAACTGAAAAATAAAAGACATAAAGTAAAAATACTGAAAAGTAAAGGAATAAAGTAAGTAAAAAGTAAAATAAATGCTAAGGTAAAAGGAATTACTTTTACTACTACTTAATTTAGAAATCTCCCATAAAATAATATATAAACTTGTTATAATATTACCAACCGACCAATCTGGCGGTATCCTGATTAAGTCAAATTAAGTCCAACCAGCCATATAGGCGGTAATATTTGTCCATAATCCAGCCATAAAGGCGGTACCAAAATAAATTACCAACCGACCAATCTGGCGGTATCCTTGATTAGTCAGGTTTAAACCAGATTAAATTGAATTGCCAACCGACCAATATAGCGGTATCCTTTATTAATCAGTATTTTAAATAGTGAATATATTATTTTTAAGGGAGATTAATCTAAATAGTAACAGTAAAAGAATTACCTTTCACCCTAGCTTGGGAAATTACCTCCTCATTACTGAAAAGTAAAAACTGAAAAATTAAAGAAAAAAAGTACTGTGCGTAAAAGTAAATTGCGGAAAGTAAAAACTGAAAAGTAAAGAAAAGAAAGTGCGAAACTGAAAATTAATTACTGAAAACTAAAAATAAACAAACTAGATACAATCTTCTTATTTATTCATTAAGAATTTCAAAGAAGAAAGTATGAATTTTACAAATGAAATGGCTTGGTATTTATAGGCAAAATTTTGCCACCATCAAATCATCAATCAATTTCTCCACCAATACATTATTAATTTCTCCACTAATTACTCCACCAAATCCATAATTGCTCCATAATTTCTTATCTTGTTTGGTGTTGATTTGATAATTTTTATTAATTATTAATTAATTAATATTTTGCTTTGAAAATGATTGATAATGACTTTTAATAATTACACTCCACACACTTCTGGATGGTTCATCAATTTCGGTCATGAAATCTTCAGAATTCGAAAATATTTTCTCTTTCAAAGTTGTAGATCTTTGAGTCTTCTTTAATCTGGAACTTGAATCAGCTCAATCCGATATCGAGAGTAAAAGTTATGCCCAAACATACAACAGATGTGCGCAAAACTGGAATTTCCAAAACTGCACTTCGTCAAAACGCCCTTTCAAGTTTCCAATCTCCAAAATTAATATATCAAGTCCAATAATTGCCCTTATTTGATCCACATTTCGTCCTAAATGATTTCATTGAGTCCCGATATTATTTTATCTGCAAAATAAACTAACACAACCAAAACATTCATCAAACCCGAGAAACTAAACAAAATATTAAGTAAAAGGGGCGGTAAATATTGATATATTTTCCGCTCATCAGAGGTCGGCTTTGGCAGTCACGGCAAGACACGGCAGTGGGCTCGGTTTGTGTGGTGATGATGAAGGTCAAGATGTTGCTCGTTTGCTCGGTGGTTTCGGTCTGGTCGTGGTTGGAGGATGCTCGGTGATGGTGGTGCTCGGCAGATCTGTGGTTGGCAGTGGTAGTCGAAACCGGCGATGTTTGAAAGTCTCGGCAAGGATGAAGATGTTTCGGTCTCGACGGTGGTGGCTAAGACTCGGCGAGACAGTGGCAATTCGGCTCGACAATGGACCGGTTGTTCGGCTCAGGTAGCTCACGGTGTGGTCTGGGTTTGTCTCGGTGGTTGCTCTCGGTGTGGATCTCGGCTATGGCTCTCGGCTAAGGTGAATCTTGGTCGAAGGTTGGAAGCTCGGCCAAGGGTCTCGGTTGTATGTGGTGGTGAGTTCACGGTTAGTCTCGGTTTGGTTTCGGCAGTGATGGCTTGATGTGTCGAGATGATGATGGGTCTTGGTTGGATGATTTGGTTCACGGTGGGGATGAAGGCTCGACTGTGGTGGTTGTGAGTTGAGAGAGAATGGTGAGATCTGTGAGGGAAATGGATTATGTTCTCGGCGGCTGCTGTTTTTGGGCCTGCAATCGATCCAGTGTCGCGACTCTGAAATTTGCCTGGCGTCGCGACGCTAGAATTTTTTTTTTTTTGGCAAAACCATGTCTTGCGACGGATAAATCCATAGGGACGCGTCCCAAGAGCTGACTCCTTACTCGGCCGTCTCTTCTGGATTGACTTTATATCTTTGTGATTTTGTCAAATTTTTATTATGAAAATTCCCGCTTGCACTGGCTTGCTTTGTCCTGAAAAATTCCGTTTTTATTTTTCCTGCAAAACTAACACACAAAATTAAAAAGTTCACACAAAATATGAAAATAAATTACAACAAATTGCATGGCTTGCCTCCCTGCTAGCGCTAAATTTTTCGTCTTCAGCTAGACGTGACTGAAATCTATCTGTCAATGAGGTTTCAATGTCGTTTTGGATGTCCGATTAAAGACAATCCCATTAGCGTTGCTTTTGAAGGGTCTCTTCCAACGGTAAAGTGGCAAAAAGAATTTTGTCTCATTCAGTGCTCGTGCCACATTTTTGCTACTTGTTGTTTCAATGATTCCTGAAAAGAAAGAAAGAAAATCAGGAGGTCTCATATGGTGCTTGACTTTGAATGGAAATTCCATTCTGTCAAGCTTCTGGTTGATATCTTTGATTTGTACTCCCCAAAACAGCGATGTTTTCCTGAATGCTCTGGATCTTTATTAAGGTCAGACATTTTCTCCTCCATTTGCTCTACTTCTTGTTCCACCTTTTCTTCACAGATGTATTTGAAAATTTCTGTATTCAGTTCTTCATCTGTCATCTGTGAAATTACATGCTGCAAAATTATCAACCTGAGGATGTAAAGAAAATGTCAGATTTTAGGTCTTCATCCTCTGATTTGGGTGAAATGATTGGCTTAGGTAGATCTTCTTCAAACATAATTGCAAAATAATCTCCAAGATCTTCATTTTGAGGATACAGAATTCCATCCTCAATTTTTGATGCAGTTGGCACAAACATTTCAGCTTCAACCTCGTCAGAATCTGAATAATAGAAATCAAATCGAGACTTTTCCGGTTCTGGTAGGTACCTGAACTGATCTCTTGGTTCTTGACTTCTCAGCCTCCTCCTCTGCTAAAGTGTCATCGTGAAATGTTTGGTATTCTGAGGCGTTCATCTGAAAAATTGATTTTGAGTATGTAGCTCTGGTTTTCTATTAATTGTCTGATCTGATCTGTCATTCTCTGTATGGATTCTGCGTTACTCTGAATTTTTGTTGCATCAAATCTAGATGCTGTGTTCTGCTGACATGTCTTTGAAACATTGAATCAATTGATCTTCCTCGGATGGTTCTGGTTCTTGATAAGGATCGAAGGAAGATGGTGGATAAGATGGAAAATGTGATGGTTCTTCGTACCATGAATGATTTTGATAGCTCTGCCACCCTGGATTGTAGTTGTACTCGCAATAATCTTCTTGGGTGGTTACCATATACAATGTCACATCTCTCCATTGCGTTCTGATGAGCAAATGTAGTATTGCTTGGTTCTGGCATCCAGTGATAATCATTGGGCTTGACAACAGGCCTCAGAAAACCGGACTATTGCTCTCATATGTGGGGTGTATCTTTTTGTAAGGCTCGTAATCTCTCAATCTCCCAGTAGTGTGTTCATTTTCAACCACCTGAAAAATAAAAGAAGAAATAAAAATTACAGATAAAAATAAAGAAAAATTAGATACAAGTAAAATTAGATAGCTTCAAAATTAATAACTCAAGAAATATAAGTCCCCGGCAACGGCGCCAAAAACTTGACCGGCGTAAACACACACGTATAAAGCAAGCGCACGTATCGTTCAAGTAGTATAAAAATATCGATCCCACGAGGACTTAATTCCTACTGTTGTTATTAATTATTGAATCTATTTATTTACAGATATCTAATTATAGGGAGAAGGGAATTGATTGCTTTAATTGGTTGAATGTGGAATTGCTTAATAAAAATAAAATAAACAAAAGAAAATACTAAGGAAAATAAATAAACAGACTCAAAAGATCTAGGGTCGTGACTCCACACAATACTGTTAAAAGGATGAATTGATTCTCTTATTTATGTGTACTAATTCAGTTTGCTAACCTGGAACACGAAAAATATGCAAAAGCCTCTTCCGATGGTCAGACGCAAATACCCAGTATAACCCAATTGAACCATATTCATATGTCAACCACATTACCTGGATTCATTAAGACCAAGTTCCAATTATGGCTACCCCCGCCCGACAGGTATATGTCTATCCTGTAAGGAAATCTATTAAAGGGTTATTTATCCTCAAGGAAAGATCGTGAGCTATTGAATCTAAGGCTGAAACCTAAAATCCCTATGTCTAGTTCATTTTAGATTTACCTCATCAATCTTATTTAATTGCCAGTTAACAAGACGCATTAAGCTTAAGACTCAATAAACAAACTAAAGAACTACCCATAAAAAGAAAATCAATTATTAAGTGTGTGTATTGTGTTTCATCACTTCCCTAGAATAAAAATAAAATACTGGGGTTGGGGATCCACTTTTACTATTTATAATTTAGATATCTCCATTAATATAATACAGAAATAAAATTAAATATGATATTACCGACCAGCCATAAAGGCGGTATTCCTTATTAAGTCAAATTTTAAGTCCGACCAGCCATAAAGGCGGTAATAGTATTGAACATAAACCAGCCATATAGGCGGTAATTACCTTGTCACCTAAAGACCAGCCATATAGGCGGTGCCACATTATGTCAAATAAATAAAACCAGCCATTAAGGCGGTAATCTTTTATATTTTGAATTATAATTTCCATATTATATTTAAGAGAGATTAATCTAAATTAAAATAATAAAAGCTTCACCTTATCCCCAGCGGTAATTAACTACTAAACATTAAGAAAGGAGATAGAAGAAGAGAACTACTATTACTGAAAATTAAAATACATAAATTAAAAATAATATTTATATATACAAAAATAGATGCTTTCCTATAATATTAGAGAGAATTCTCCAAGGAAAGCATGAAGAAAAATGAATTTGGCGGCCTCCTTTTATAGGCATATTGGTCCAGCGTCCCGACGCTGAAAATGCACTAGCGTAGCGACGCTGGCAACAGTCCACGCGGGTTGACCACGCGTCTGTCGGCAGCAATAATTGTGACACGTGTCATGCTCTGGTTGGCTGGCGATGCGGTCCAATGAAATCCTGCCACGTGTCAGCTTGTGATTGGGTGGAAATTCGGTCTAATAGAATGGTGACACGTGGCGTGCTCTGATTCGTGGATTATTCGGTCCAATAGGAAGAGAACACGTGGCACGCGCTTGGGTTGGTCGAATAGGATGTTGACACGTGGCGGCCGGCGCACGTTAGTAGAACCGTTGTGATGGTGACACGTATCAAGCGTACGTTAGCATGATCGGCGCACGTTAGCAAATTTTGACCAATCAGATGTTGACACGTGTTAAACGGCGCACGTTAGCAGGTCCGGCGCAGGCTGGGCGTCGCGACGCGTAAGGCTTCAGCGTCGCGACGCGTAAAAAGACCGTTTTTGCCCCAAATTGCCTCCAGTGCTTTCCAAACTTTATTTATCTGCAAAATAACAACAAAACACATCAAAACGTTCATAAAACTCGAGAAACAATACAAAACATTAGGCTAAATGAGTGGGAATAAGTGATGTAATTACCATCATCAGGTTAGCGGATCCACTTTTAATATTTTAAATCTAGAAATCTCCATTATTATAATATATTTATTTGCATTATATTACCAATTGACCATATAGGCGGTACCCAATTAAGTCATTTTTAATAAATTCCAATCGACCATAAAGGCGGTATCCAATTAAGTCAGGTTAGAATGAATTTAATTAAGTCCAACCGACCATAAAGGCGGTATCCAATTAAGTCAAGTTTTAAGATAATTTATATATATAGAATAAGAGAGATTAATCTAAAATTATCATAATAAAAATTTCACCTTTCACCCCAGTAGAAAGAAGTTACATACTCATGGTTTAAGTAAAACAAACAAAGTTTTATTACTAAAATAAAAAGAAAATACAAGAATGCTGAAAATAAACAAACAAGATACTCTCTTTTTAGTATTCTAGAGAAATTCCCCATAAGAAAGTATGACGAAATTCAACTGATTTCAAACTCTATTTATAGGCTCCAAAAACGGCTCGCGTCGTGACGCGCCAAGTCTTCTACGTCGCGATACGTGCTACAGTAAATGGCGGCTGCATTATTGGCTCGGTGTCACGATGCGTTAAGGGTTGGGTGTCGCGACATATGCTACTGTGATGACGTCATTGATGACGCGCGTCGACAGATGAATTATTGGCCCAACGTCGCGATGCGTTGAGGGTTAGGCGTCGCGACGCATGCTACAGTGATGACGTCATTGATGACGCGTGTCGACAGATGAATTATTGGTTCCACGTCGCGTCGCGCAATGTCCTATGCTTCGCGACGCGCCTTAGAAAATTCCTATTTTGCCCTTTTTGATTCGAATTTCATCATTTTAGCCCCGATTTGATTTCAGTGAGTCCCGATATTTTAGGTAAAATTGGCGGTAAATATTGACATATTTTCCGCTCATCAGTTAATATTGTGTCATAATAGTGTTGGTTAGGGAGTCCGTTTGGATGAAAGTTAACCTAAAATTCTTGCACCAAAGGAAAACTCTACTGATAAGATCAAGACTGCACATAAAAAAGGTGAAGCTAATGAAATACATTGCAGATGCCACATACTGAATTTGTCTAATCGTTTATATGATCTATTCCAATCAATTAAATCTCCTAAGGATTTATGGAAAACAATTGAAGTAAAGTACATTGTAGAAAGACAAAGTACTGATAAATTCATTTCTATGAAATATTTTGAGTTTTAAATGGTTAAAAATAAATTTGTGATGACTCAAGTTGATGAACTGCAAATACTGGTGTCAAAGATGAAAAATCTGAAAGTAGATGTCTCCAAACCATTACCAGTTGCTACGATAATGACAAAATTGCATGCATATTGGAATAGTTACAAAAAGAAGTTACCACATACTTCAGAAGATATTTCTATTGACCAACTCCTCAAACATATAAGAATTGAAGAAGAAACTCGTATTCGTGAAAAATGATATGTTGGGGAGTCTGGTTCAAAAGTGCATAATATTGAGAAAGGTAATTAGACACAGAATAATCATTGGCATAAAAGGAAATTCGATGATGCTAGAAATTCTAAGAAGAATAACCAGGGCAATGAGAATAATCCAAGAAACAAGAATAAAACCTATTATCACTGTGGAAAGAATAGGCATATTAAAAATGAGTGTAGATATTGGAAGAAGTAGAAAACTGAGAATTCTGCCAAGGCAACATGGTTGAAAAAGAATCCACTCCAGAACGTGTTGCCATGATATCTTATATGAAGATTAACATGATCACTGAACTTCACATGGTTGAAGTGTCTAAATCAATGGCTTCGTCGTATGACTCGGGTGCTACTATACATGTCTGCAATGATAAAAATCAGTTCAAGAATTATACAAATGAAACTAAGGGAGAGTAAGTGGAAATGGGAAATGGTGACAAAGCAAAGGTTCATGGCAAAGGAACAGTGGAATTATATTCACTTCTGAAAAGAAACTAATCCTTGTTAATGTTTTTCATGTTCCTTATGTTAAAAAGAATCTCGTATCTGTTGATTTACTTTGCAAAAAGAGTTTTAAAGGCATTCTTGAGCCAGAAAAATTAATTTTGTCTAAGAATGACATGTTTGTTGGGAAGGGTTATTCTTGTAACAAAAATGCTATGTCCAAACTGAGTATTAATACTAATAACACAGATAATGCTTCTACTTATATTATTGAGTTTTCTTCTTAGATATTTCATTACATTCATAGATGATCACTCTAGGTATACACATGTTTATTTAATGATAATAAAAGATCAAGCATTTGACATGTTCAAAAGTTATAAATCTTTGGTTGAAAATCAAAGAGAAAAAAAGGAAAATCTTGAGAACTAATAGAGGTAGAGAATACTTTCCTACGAAATTTGATAATTTTTGTGAGGAAAGTGGCATAATCCACTAAAGAACTGCTCCATATACCCCACAATAGAGTGGTTTGGCATAATCCACTAAAGAACTGCTCCATATACCCCACAATAGAGTGGTTTGGCAGAAAGGAAAAATCAAACATACTAGTTGACATGGTTAACTCTATGTTACTAAATGACAAGTTGCCAAAGAATCTATGGGGGAAGCAATCCATACTGTTTGTCATATAAACAACAAAGTACCTTCAAAGAAATTAAAAGTTTCACCATATCATATATAGAGAGGAAGGAAACCAAATCTAAGTTACATTAGAGTTTGAGGTTGTTTAGCCTTTTATAAGGTTCTTGAACCTAAAAGAATTAACTTATGACAATAGCACTTAAATATGTATTTGTTGGATATGTAGAGAATTCCAAAACATACAGATTATTAGATTTGGATTCTAATATCATTGTAGAATCTAAAGATGTTGAGTTTTTGGAGAATAAGTTTCTTCATGGTGACTCGGGTAATTTTGTAGGAAACGCTTTCCTCGCGCAGCGGAAGCGGCTTAGGCACACGGATCGGACTTGAAAAATTTTTCTGCCCTCCTCATCTTAATCCAGAATTTTTCTGTTAAAAGTTTATATTCCAAACAGCCCCGAACATTATTAAATTAATTCCCAATTAATTCACGAACATATAATGGCTTGTGACAGTTCGGCTCTATGTCCTCATCAACCATGCGCGTGCATGTTCCTTTGATCATGCGCTGATTATGCATGCATCAATTCCCTGCTTCAATTGCAGATGTCATTAAGCATTTGTTACTTGCAATTTGAACACATGCGCATCTGCTCATCAATATTAGCCACGTCCAGATCATTATTAATTTACAAGCAAAAATCATGGCATTGTCGCTGTGAGCCACATTGTTGATCATCATCAACGTGAGCCATGTATCACGAGATTGGATAATTATTGATCATGTGCGATTCTTGCTTTGATCGAGCCCTTGTCATGCGCAAGGCATTGCCGATAGAATTTGTATGTGTTCGGATCCACCATTCGACCTTCCGAGCTATGACTCGTTACCAACGAATACTTGTGTGGGCAAGACTCACAAAATGAATCCCTAAACATTTTAGAGATTGCTAGTCACACTTGTTTTGATTTTATTTTTCTTCTTTTCTTTTTGTAAAGCTTTCTCAACTTTTGAGAGAATAAGGAAGAAGAAGAAGGTGGCTAGGGTTCAAGAAAAGAAATCTTAGCAAAAGAAAAATCACATTTTTCTTTTTATACTTAGGGTTATATTATTCAAAATAAAAACAAAACCCTAAACTATCTCCTTACCAAAAAATCGACCACCCTTGTAATTGCCTCTTTAATTTTTGTAACATCAATCAGGAATTGATTGTCATCATTATGACAAGAATAAATTACAAAATTAAGGATATAATAGCCTTTTCAAATTCATAACTTCCAAAGCTATCAATAGGCTTTCCAAAAATACTTTTGGAATCTTAAAATAATATCTTTATTTATTAAATCATGTATCTAATATAATTTAATAATTTATAATTAATAATTATCAAATAATTATTAATAAGACCATATGTTAAACTTTAACATAAAGTTCCAAGTGTGACATAATAATATTATTAATCTAATTAATATAATATGTATACATATGTGATAATAATTGGACTATCCAATTATATTAAATCCGCTATAGAAAATCGAGCTAGCACGGGGACCAAATGAACCTACGGTTCCGAGCTCCAATCATCTCGAATATTAATTAAGCTCTTACTTAAATATTCTGATTATTAACTTCGGTTATTCACTAAAAACCCGAAGTTGCACTCTCGTTGCCGCAGATGATATATTAAGCCGAACCAAGTCGGTGTCCATCGATTTAGTCATTACATATGAATTGACCCTTCCGAGTATCTCGTAATTAGAGTCGGGTCATAATGTCCGTTATACCCCTCTAATTATTTTTACCTTAAGTACCATTGATTCTCTGATGAACGATTTATTCATAACTATTATGAATTTTAATCTTTCTATTCGTAATAGAAAGACTTGAGCGCTCAAATCGTTCAAGCACCGAATCAATCCTTAAGAAAGATACTCCTCTACTTCTCGCAAGAAAGAGTGAACTCCATGTCTATGTAAAACGTTCCCAGCTACACAACAGACCATGCCCCAAAGTACGTAGCTATTGGTCGGGACTGCTACACCAACCTCACCTTTGTAAATCAAAGGACATAGCCTGCCATGCAGGAGTTCGTAGTACACTCAGGATTAAGATCAATCTGTATATGACCATCTAGTAGATCGAAATGACTTTATTAGTTTAACGGATATTATAAGAATGTCATTTCCATCTGGGTCCAGTCCTATATGATCGCATCATACAAGGTGCCTCCATTCTCATGTCTCTACATGGACGATCCAGATCAGGATTGCCATACAAATATAGAATGGACCGCAACTACAGATAAACCACAAACAAAGTACCCGCTTTGTTTGCTCTCTATGGACTATTTAAGATTACTAACTTCAGACTTAAATCCTCTGTGTATGACACTCATACACTAAGTCTGAAGGCACATAAGTAATTTAGGGTATTTAAGATGATATATAATATGCGAAAATTAAACAAACAATTGATAAATGAATAATACATCGTTTTATTTCAAAACATATAAAACCGTTTACATCACATGTAGCTCTAGGGCGTACATTCCAACAAATTTAACTACACAAAATGATGGTCCTAAAGAAATGAGAAATGATTCTGAAATTCCACAAGATGATGGTTCTAATTCTAATCAAACGTTAGTTAATAAAAGAAAATAAATTTAACCTCCTAGTGAAATCTGGAGAAGTCAAAGAACTAAGAAACCAAAAGGATTAGATCCTGATTTTGTATCCACTAATTCTATTGTTTTCTTAGTTGAAGGAAATATAGATAAATTGCTTAATAAAATTCATTTTATGTTTCACACGGAGGATGATCTAAAAACATTTAGTGAAATAATAACTTCTAGATAAGTTTCATGATGAGCGGAAAATATATCAAGATTTACCTCCCCGTTGACTTAATATTTTGTTTAGTTTCTCGAGTTTGATGAAAATTTTGATGTATTTTTATTTGTTTTACAGATAAATTAGAGATCAGGACTCAATGGAATCAACTCGGGGCTAAAACGATGAAAAACAGACAAAAAATGGCAAAATAGGGAATTTATTGTTCACGCATCGCGATGCGCAAAGTTCCACGTCTTGCGATGCCGAGCCAATAATGCAGCCACCATTTACTGTAGCCAGCGTCGCGATGCACCGACGAAATATGTATAATATGATGACAGTTGTCTGCGTCGCGACGCAGAGCACCCTACGCGTCATGACACATACCATATTTTTTGCCTATAAATTAAGACTGATTTCATTTTCCATTTTCATACTTTCCTTAGCTTTCTTAATAAGGATTTTCATACTTTCCTTAGCTTTTTTAATAAGGAACTGATGATTGTATCTTATTATATATATTCGTAGTAATGTATTTTTATTTTTAGTAGTAATAATAGTTTGTGTGTTTTTTACTTTCTTTGATGTCTTGTAATTAATTTCTGCTGGGGGAAGGGTGAAACTTTTATTATGATAAATTACATTAATCTCCCTTATTTTATAATATATAAATTAATTGGATACCGCCTGTAGGACACAGGAACTGGGCGACGCATGCTGTCCTGGGCTCGCGGCCCGGTCGGGAGTACGGAGTAGCCACGGGGGACTAAATCGGAGAATAATGGAGTCGCCACCCAGTGTGAACCGGGAAAATGAGATTTAAGGCCACACTCACCCCTCGCAAGGGAAGACCTCAAACCGTTGGGTTCGGAAAGGTCCCTTACTTATGTCACTTGTAATGAAAGGATTTGTGTAATAATTTAATCAGGCCTCAGTAACACTTATTTCCAAGAGTATCATGCTTCTAAATCCACATGCATGAAATTAACCATCACAACATGCAACATCACATGACAATCTCACGAACATTTCTCAATCATATGATAGGGAAAACTAAGAACAACCTAATCATGCTTGAGTACTATCTCATGAATATATTAACCAAATAACATGCTAACAGCCTAATTATGCTTGAATATCATCCCAAGAACACATCGAATGGATGAATACAGGAATACAAATAATATGATTGGCTACATAATGCAAGGGAGATCACCCAAAAGGCAATTGTGCATGAAATATGATGAGACAGACTTAGTTCAGTGTGTGCGCGTTCGTGTACCGTTCGTAAATACGTTCGAAGGGTAAACAGAAGGTTCGCGTTCGTGTAGCGTTTGATAACGCGTTCGAATGGTACCAGACCTGATGATATAAAATGCATGCGCGTTCGAGTAGCGTTTGTAAAACGTGTTCGAACGTGAAACAGAAGGTTCGAGTTTGTATAGCGTTCGATAACGCGTTCGAACGGATCCAGACCTGATGAAACAAAATGCATGCACGTTCGAGTAGCATTTATAAAACGCGTTCAAACGGGAAACAGAAGGTTCGCATTCGTATAGCGTTCGATAACGCGTTCGAAAGGGAACAGACCTGATGCACAAAATGTGACGAAATACATACATAAAAAGCAAATAGCGAAATACGAGGCGCGGCGAAGCATTATGGCAAAGGATTTTAACCTCTTCAATTAGAGGACCTTTCGTCACACTCACTAAGCCCATGCGCTTATCACAATGCATATAAAAATAAAGACAATAACCTTAGACTTCGTATACCAGATTGAACACATCTTACATTCAACCGAATATAAGTTAATCGGCGCGACAAAGCATCGTGGTAAAGGATTTTAACCCCTCCACATAGGGGACCTTAATCCGACTTACTAAGCCCATGCACTCGATCGTATCATGCATACAAAGAATAAAGACAATAATATCAAACTTAGTATGCCCGATTGAACATATCTTGCATTCAACCGAACACACATCAACCGGAGCGGTAAAGCATCGTGGTAAAGGATTTTAACCCCTCCAAATAGGGGACCTTTAATCCGACTTACTAAGCCCATGCGCTCGATTGTATCATACATACAAAAGTAACATGCATAATTCAAATAACGAAAAATAAATAAATCAAAGCAACATAAAACATAAGAATGTGCCGTTACTCAAGTGGTACGTGGAGTTGTATCCCGAGTACAGATCATACTATCGTCCATTCGGAATCGGCTATGAAATTTTTGTCCAGGTTTCCATCCTATATACCACAAGAGGCGACACATTTTCCATTTCATTCAAGCCACAACATGCATCCACAAACGACTCTCATGCGAATAGAATTCAATAAACAATCAAAAGACGAATATAAACTAATGAGAAAAGTGCCCTCAGGTCTAACCTTTTAAATCACCTCTCGGATGTACGGTACACGATCGTCGGAAGGGTAGTTGCTCCGCAACTCTTTCGGTTCACTGGTTCACTGCTCTCGTTCGTTGTCTTACTGTTTTGAGTCATCGTTCTCCATCTTTTGCTGCTATTTTTACTGTATTTCGCTGCTTTTCCGGTGACGTTTTCTGGTCACTATGTTTGCTGAATTTATTCTACTGTTCTTGGGTGTCTTTTAGGGCTAAAGGGCTGCGATTTTTGGTGGTTATGGGGGCTGTATATGGGCTGTGATTTTCGGTTATGGAGAGTGTTTAGGGGGAGTGTTGTTTTCGGTGGAAAGGGAGGAGGAGGAGAGAAAAATTCTAGGTTGTTTCTTGAGTATATTAGGTGTGAATGGAGAGGCTTTTTTCTTTATGTGAATATGTGTGAATGAGCTAGCCTAGAGGAGGGTGGTGAATGGTTCTTTTTATAGGCAAAGGCTAGGGTTTCTAGGTAAGGAAGGGAATCAAGTAAATAAGGGAGATATTTTGATTGGTTTATGAAAGGAATGAATCTTGTGTAATTGGTGGGTGAATATCTTAATTAGGGAGTTAAAATATTTGATTGATTTTACTGTTTATTTTAATTTGGTATGTGATTTTTAGATTTGTTTTGATTTCACTATGTATTAAATATGTGTTTTAAGTGGGCTTGGGAGTGTGTGCAAAGGCTTGGGCGAATTGGGCTTGATGTGAGGCTAGCAGCAAAACCAGAATTACCGACACCGTTCGAACGCCTCCTCGAACGCGGCACGAACGCCCGCAATCTGTTTGGCGTTCGAACGTATACACGAACGCAGCACGAACGAAAACAGTGAACCTTTTTTATTCTGAATTTCCCTTTCCGATGTCCTTTTCCGTGACCTCCGTGACTTAAAAGGTAGTGTCTCCAAATGAGACTCATCATAGGGATTTATATGCAAAAATGCAGTGCCTACAGTCGCCCCTACTTTGATGGGACTTGTGCAGTGTGTGTTTTGAACAATCCTATCAAAGTTATGCAATGCAGTTCTACTTACCTGGCTCGCCAGCTGCCACTTGACTTGCCATGTGTTGCGTGGAGTGGATGTTGTGCCGTACTTGGCATGCTAAACCTCATACCCGAAGTGTCGCAGTTGCGTCTCCGTACCTAGAGTGTCGCATTGATATCTCCATACCCGGAGTGTCGTACTTGGCGTGCTAAACCTCGTACCCAAGGCGTCGCTGTAATATCTCCATACCCGGAGTGCCGTACCTGGCGTGCTAAACCTCATACCTAAGGCGTCACAATAATATATCCATACCCGGAGTGCCGTACCTGGCGTGCTAAAGCTCATACCCAAGGCGTCGCAGTAATATCTCCTTACCCGGAGTGCCGTACCTGGCGTGCTAAACCTCGTACCCAAGGCGTCGCTGTAATATCTCCATACCCGGAGTGCCGTACCTGGCGTGCTAAACCTCATACCCAAGGCGTCGTAGTAATATCTTTATACCCGGAGTGCCGTACCTGGCGTGCTAAACCTCATACCCAAGGCGTCGCAGTAATATCTCCATACCCGGAGTGTCGTACCTGGCGTGCTAAACCTCATACCCAAGGCGTCGCAGTAATATCTCCATACCCGGAGTGTCATACCTGGCATGCTAAACCTCATACCCAAGGCATCGCATTAATATCTCCATACCAGAAGTGCCGTACTTGGCGTGCTAAACCTCATGCCCAAGGCGTCGCAGTAATATCTCCATACCCGGAGTGCCGTACCTGGTAAAATTGATCTGATGTCTCCATACCCGGAGTGCCGTACTCGGCAAAATTGATCTGATGTCTCCATACCCGGAGTGCCGTACCCGGAAAAACTGATCTGATGTTAATGTGGGCCTCGCCCCCAGAGTGCCATACCCGGTTTGTTCATTCTCGAACTGTGTTCCCATTCTTGGAGTGCCATTCCCGGCTTGTTCATTCTCGAACTGTGTTTCCATTCTTGGAGTGACATTCTCGGCTAAATTGATATTGATGCTGATGTGGGCCTCGCCCCCAGAATGATGTGGGCCTCGTCCTAAACTGATACTGATATGGGCCTAGCCCCTGGGACTCATCCCCGAGACTGAAACTGATATGGGCCTCAACCCCAAACTGATGCAGGTGTGGGCCTCGCCCCTAAACTAATACTGATGTGGGCCTCGGCCCTGGGACTCATCCCCAAACTGATACTAATGTAGGCCTCGGCCTTGGGACTCATCCCCAAACTGATGCTGATGTGGGCCTCGGCCCTAACTGCTACTAATATGGGCCTCGCCCCCAGACTGATACTGATATGGGCCTCGCCCCAAGCTGATACTGATATGGGCCTCACCCCCAAACTGATGCGGATGTGGGCCTCGCCCCTGTGATTCATTCCTGAAGACTGCTGACATTGTACTGTTGCTGCTTCTGGTTGGCTTGCATTTGACGCTTTCTCTTTTTCTCCTTTGAAACATGTTATTACAAAACTGAAAAAACACAGAAGGATGTAAATATGTTACGTGTATGTATGCATGAATGAATTTTCTATTCCGTTGGGTCCACCAATTCCCTTGGTGACTACTCGGTTTTCTCCTCATCTGGCAAAGTACTGCTTCAATCTATCCACATTCATCGGCTCGGTGAACTCATTTCCTTCCAAGTCCGATAGCCTCACTGCCCCATTTCCCATTACTGAACGGTTATTCTGTCATTTCTGCTTGCTTCTTTTGGGAATCCCCCGTGTTCTGAGTGTCGCTGAATATCATGGTATCAGGGTTGAATGCTTTTGTCAAACATACTCATGTTATGTAGGTTGAAAGGAACTGATTCAGGCAAGTAGGGGAAATGAATGTCTATTATTATTCAGGAAAAGGTTCAAACAAGTAGACGAAGTTGATGTCTTTATTAAAAATACAGAAAATAAACCAGAAAGAGTAGTTTCATTGCCTTCTTCCTCGGCCTACGGTTCTTTACTACTGTTATCATTTATCTTAATGCAAGAAGCCTGATGATTGAGAGTTTGGAGGAAAAAGGTTTCGGGTAGGCCGGAGTTGATCATGTAAGTCGGTGGGGGAACATAGTGATAATCTGGTAGAGGGTTGGTGTGTGTGCTAGGCTGTTCTTTTTCAGGATCAGGTATTTTGTGGGCATCAATGAGGTCCTGAATTTCATACCGGAGGCAGGAACAGCTGTCAGTATCATGGCCGTGTTGCTGGTGGAAGTGACAGTAGCGGTCTATTCTTAGATATGGTGGTGGGGGATTTGGAAGTGGTTTAGGCTCCAAAGGTTTTAAGAATCCTTGCCTTGTCAACTTCTCAAGTGCCTTGGACAAAGGTCTTCCCAAGTTGGAGAAACGCCAGTTCTTGATGGTAGAAATCTCGGCAGTATGGGGCTTGATTTCAGAATGCCCTCCAAAAGTTCTTCTATTTTGGCCATAAAACTTTATGTTTTCAGCCTCTTCTTCCTCAATATCCATGACAGTTTCCCTCAACTGTCGGAAATCCGCAATCATTGAAGTCATCCTCCTCAACTTGCCATAGATCGAGGGCTGGTGCCCTTGATGATCATTTTAATATGGTCTTTCTCAGAGGGCCGAGTCTGCATCTTCAGAAGCTGGCTTCTCCAGCGGTCTACATACTCTTTGAAACTTTCCTCTGGCTTCTGCTTAGTGTTCTCCAAATCACGGAGTGACAAGTCAATTTATAAGTCTGTAACATACTGCTTCAGAAAAGCATCAGCTAGTTCCCTCCAATCCTCATTAACCTTTCTTTCAAGGCTATGGTACCACACTACGGGTACCCCCTCAAGTGACATCCCAAACATCTTCTGAGCTTGGCGCTGTGTTAGGCCCACTGAACTCATAACTGACACATATTGTCGGAGGTGGACCCTCGGATCCCCATTCCCGTTGAACTTGGCCATATCCGACATCTTGAACTGAGCAGGCAATTGTTCCTCAAAAGCCATCGCCTCATAGTCTAGTAATTCTTCGTCCTTACCCTTTATCTTACGGGTAACTGACTCAACCTGATCCTGAAGCTTCTGAAATTCTGCCTGAGACCCAATCACTCTGCCTGTTGCATACTCTGCCATGTCGTCATCAAAAGCGGGGATGTCATCCCCCAACCCATTCGGAGGCTCATCGCGCCTCACATTCTCAGAATTTCCCCCAGTACGGGGCACAGCCATATTTGTCATGGCAGTAGTCAAGGCTTGCAATTGTTCAGTAACCTTAGCGAAACCATTCTCCAACTGATCTATCCGGGATACCTCAATATCTGATTCACTCATGTCTGTTCTCAGTATTTTGGTGAGTCTTCCCTTTTTTCTAACCCAACAGGAATCTATGATGCCTTTTTAAGACATAGGGGGTGTTAACATGATATATGTATGTGTGAGGTGCACGAGATGCATGTAACATATATAACATACTAAATCAACTAAAATTTTCAAACAAATCGGCCCATTATCATTTTAGAAGCTTTTGGGCTAACTGTCATAGGAATGAACTCGTCCCAGTTTAAATGGCCCAACAGTTCACATCTCATGGCAAGGAGCCCAACTAAATCCAAATGGTAATGTTCCGACACAAGCACAAAGTAGCCCATCAACACTTAGAAGCCTTTGGCCCAATCGTCATAAAATACGTTCGTGTCCCAGTTTAAATGGCCCAACAAGCCCATATCACATGACAAATGGTCCAAATGGATCCAAACGGTGATGTTCCCAAACAAGCAAGCAAAAAGAAAGATAATGCAACACAAAAACAATAATTTCTACAGAATGGCCCATCAACACTTCAGAAGCTTTGGGCCCAATGGTCATAAGGTACGAACTCGCCCTAGTTTAAATGGCCCCGCAAGTCCGCATTTCTGACAATGGTCCAACTGCATCCAAATGAGGATGGTCCATAAGCACATACTCAAGGAAATAATTGTTACTTTAACCATACAACCCCGGTCGGGTGGGTTCACAAGAGTGTAGACAAAGGCTCTCATCGGCGAAGTATGGCCCACAACTAGGTCTCCCCAATCAAGGGTTCGAGCGACCAAGTGAGCGCACCCTTTTTTATACACTAAGGTACGTGCCATGAGCTATGGTGTGTGACTGACTGTCAAATGGATTTCCCGTTGTAGATTCCCCAGAGGGAAGGTGGAGCGAGGCTCACTTAAATACCCAGCCTCTTAGGCTGTTATCGCTTGGTGTCAGGAATAAACAACGAGTCCTCCAAATTATTCCATCACAATAGGCTACGAGTAGATGGCTATATAGGTGCCTTCACAGCTTTTCCTTCTAGAAAGGTAGTGAATGAAGGAAGACACCAAACCATTACCTAGCCTTAAATGCCTTTGATTAAACCCTCATTTTATCCACTATAGACACGGTCAATTAAAACATAAATCCAAACATTACAAGACAATATTTCGGGGCCTATTCTCTATCCCCAGTGGAGTCGCAAGACTGTGGGACACAGGAACTGGGCGACGCATGCTGTCCCGGGCTCGCGGCCCGGTCGGGAGTACGGAGTAGCCACGGGGGACTAAACCGGAGAATAATGGAGTCGCCACCCGGTGTGAACCGGGAAAATGAGATTTAAGGCTGCACTCACCCCTCGCAAGGGAAGACCTCAAACCGTTGGGTTCGGAATGGTCCCTTACTTATGTCACTTGTAATGAAAGGATTTGTGTAATAATTTAATCAGGCCTCAGTAACACTTATTTCCAAGAGTATCATGCTTCTAAATCCACATGCATGAAATTAATCATCACAACATGCAACATCACATGGCAATCTCACGAACATTTCTCAATCATATGATAGGGAAAACTAAGAACAACCTAATCATGCTTGAGTACTATCTCATGAATATATTAACCAAATAACATGCTAACAGCCTAATCATGCTTGAATATCATCCCAAGAACACATCGAATGGATGAATGCAGGAATACAAATAATATGATTGGCTACATAATGTAAGGGAGATCACCCAAAAGGCAATTGTGCATGAAATATGATGAGACGGACTTAGTTCAGTGTGTGCGCGTTCGTGTACCGTTCGTAAATGCGTTCGAACGGTAAACAGAAGGTTCGCGTTTGTGTAGTGTTTGATAACGCGTTCGAACGGTACCAGACCTGATGATACAAAATGCATGCGCGTTCGAGTAGCGTTTGTAAATCGCGTTCGAACGGGAAACAGAAGGTTCGCGTTCGTATAGCGTTCGATAACGCATTTGAACGGATCCAGACCTGATGAAACAAAATGCATGCGCGTTCGAGTAGCGTTTGTAAAACGCGTTCGAACGGGAAATAGAAGGTTCGCGTTCGTATAGCGTTCGATAACGTGTTCGAACGGGAACAGACCTGATGCATAAAATGTGATGCAATACATACATAAAAAGCAAATAGTGAAATACAAGGCGCGGCGAAGCATCGTGGCAAAGGATTTTAACCTCTTCAATTAGAAGACCTTTCATCGCACTTACTAAACCCATGCGTTTATCTCAATTCATATAAAAATAAAGACAATAACCTTAGACTTCGTATACCCGATTGAACACATCTTACATTCAACCGAATATACGTTAATTGGTGCGGCAAAGCATCGTGGTAAAGGATTTTAACCCCTCCAAATAGGGGACCTTTAATCCGACTTACTAAGCCCATGCACTCGATCGTATCATGTATACAAAGAATAAAGACAATAATATCAAACTTAGTATGCCTGATTGAACATATCTTGCATTCAACCGAACACACATCAACCGGCGCGGCAAAGCATCGTGGTAAAGGATTTTAACCCCTCCAAATAGAGGACCTTTAATCCGACTTACTAAGCCCATGCGCTCGATTGTATCATACATACAAAAGTAACATGCAGAATTCAAATAACGAAAAATAAATAAATCAAAGCAACATAAAACAAAAGAATGTGCCGTTTACTCAAGTGGTACGTGGAGTTGTATCTCGAGTACAGATCATACTACCGTCCATTCGGAATCGGCTATGAAATTTATGTCCGGGTTTCCATCCTATATACCACAAGAGGCGACATATTTTCCATTTCATTCAAGCCACAACATGCATCCACAAACGACTCTCATGCGAATAGAATTCAATAAACAATCAAAAGATGAATATAAACTAATGAGAAAAGTGCCCTCAGGTCTAACCTTTTAAATCACCTCTCGGATGTACGGTACACGATTGTCGGAAGGGTAGTTGCTCCTCAACTCTTCCGGTTCACTGCTCTCGTTCGTTGTCTTACTGTTTTGAGTCGTCATTCTCCATCTTTTGCTGCTATTTTTACTGTATTTCGCTGCTCTTCCGATGACGTTTTCTGGTCACTATGTTTGCTGAATTTAGGCTACTGTTCTTGGGTGTCTTTTTGGGCTAAAGGGCTGCGATTTTTGGTGGTTATGGGGCTGTATAGGGGCTGTAATTTTTGGTTATGGAGAGTGTTTAGGGGGAGTGTTGTTTTTGTGGAAAGGGAGGAGGAGGAGAGGAAAATTCTAGGTTGTTTCTTGAGTATATTAGGTGTGAATGGAGAGGCTTTTTTCTTTATGTGAATATGTGTGAATGAGCTAGCCTAGAGGAGGGTGGTGAATGGTTCTTTTTATAGGCAAAGGCTAGGGTTTCTAGGTCAGGAAGGGAATCAAGTAAATAAGGGAGATATTTTGATTGGTTTATGAAAGGAAGGAATCTTGTGTAATTGGTGGGTGAATATCTTAATTAGGGAGTTAAAATATTTGATTGATTTTAATGTTTATTTTAATTTGGTATGTGATTTTTAGATTTGTTTTGATTTCACCATGTGTTAAATATTTGTTTTAAGTGGGCTTGGGTGTGTGGGCCAAGCCTTGGGCGAATTGGGCTTGATGTGAGGCTAGCAGCAAAACCAGAATTACCGACACCGTTCAAACGCCTCCTCGAACGCGGCACGAATGCCCGCAATCTGTTTGGCGTTCGAACATATACACGAACGCAGCACGAACAAAAATAGTGAACCTTGTTTATTCTGAATTTCCCCTTCCACTGTCCGTTTTCCGTGACCTCCGTGACTTAAAAGGTAGTGTCTCCAAATGAGACTCATCATAGGGACTTATATGCAAAAATGCAGTGCCTACACCGCCTACATTATCGGTTGGTAATATAATGCAAATTTATATATTATAATAATGGAGATTTCTAGAGTTGAAATATTAAAGGTGGATCTAATAACCCCCAACATTTTGTTTTTAATTTAGGGAAGTGATGAAGCACAATATTCATGAATTTAATAATTGATTTAATTATAAAATGTGTGATGTTTTGGCTTATTTATTGAATCTTAACCTTAATGCTTCTTGTTGCCTGATCACCAATAAGATTGATGTGGTAAACTTAAAATGAACTTGATGAAGAGATTTTAGGTTTCAGCCCTAGATTCAATATCTTACCATCTCACCTTAGAGATTTCCTTCCAGGATAGGAATATACCTGTCGGGCGTGGGTACCCATAATTGGAACTTGACCTTAATGAATTCGGGTAACTTAGTTAACATAGAAATATAGTTAATTGGGTTACTTTGGGTGTTTGCATTCGACCATCGGAAGAGGCTTATGCATCTCTTCGTGTTCCAGGTTAACAACTAATATATTACATATGTATAGGAGAATCAATTCATCATTAAAATAATATTGGGCG
Source organism: Zanthoxylum bungeanum (assembly GCA_019454045.1). Classification (NCBI taxonomy): domain Eukaryota; kingdom Viridiplantae; phylum Streptophyta; class Magnoliopsida; order Sapindales; family Rutaceae; genus Zanthoxylum; species Zanthoxylum bungeanum. Next base: position 68,918 of record SKCR01034805.1, on the reverse strand, counting down.
GATTCACAACCCTAGACGTTTTCTTTATTATTAATTTTCTTTATTTATTTATTTATTTTAATCAAATCCAACTTCAACCAATGAACAATCCATTCATTCCCCAATTAGATACCTGTAAATAAATAACGTCAATAATTAATAACATTGTGAGAAATTAAGTCCTCGTGGGATCGATATTTTTATACTACTTGAGCAATACGTGTGTTTGCGTAACGTGTGTGATTTCACCGATTAAGTTTTTAGCGCTGTTGCCGGGGACTTATTTTTTTGCGTTATTAATTTTGAAGCTATCTACTTTACTTGTATCTAATATTCTTTATCTTATTTGTAATTTTTTTTTATTTCTTTTATTTTTCAGGTGGTTGAAATATGGATCACTATTGGGCGATGGAAGCATTACGAGCGTTAAGAGGAGAAGATACACCTCATATCAAGGAGAAATAGTCCGGTTTTTTGAGGCCTGTTGTCCAGCCCAATAACTATAAGTGGTTGTCAGAGAAGAACAACATAATATTTGCTCAACCATTTCAAGGCATGATAATAAGATGTGAGGTATGTGATGGTGAACACCCTAGTGATTATTGCACATTCAACTACAATTCGGGGTGGCAGAGTTATTAGGGACCTGCATACATAGAACCCACATATTTCACCAAATATTATTCTCCATCTTATCTACCATCAACTTATGATCTTCATCAAGAACCATAACCATCAGAGATAGAACAGTTGATGGAGATGCTCAAAAAGTAAGAAGTTAAATTTGATGCACATTTTCAGAATCAATCGAAATCCATACAGAAGCTGACAGATCAAATAGAACAATTAACTGAAAACCTGAGCTACATACCTCACGGAACATTTTCAAATGACATTGATGAAGCCTTCGAGTACCAAAGATTTCACGATGACACCTTAACTGGGGAAGAGGCTGAACAGTATTAAGAGTCAGTGGTATCAGTTCAGGAGCTCGAACAAACAGAATCTTAATTTGATCTAGATAATTATCTGGTCGCTGATTGCATTTGTGATGATAAACAAGCAGAAGAGCTACTCAAACTGTTCATACTAACCCCGGAGGATGAAGGCTTGCAAACAGACATATCTTTACATTCTCAGGTTGACACTTATGGAGCATGCATTACGCAGATGTCAGATGAAGAGCTAAATACAGAAATGCTAAAATATATGTGTAGAAATGATGAAACATGATGCAGGGCAAATACAAGAGCAAATGTGGGAGCATAACAAAAATCTCATGACACCAGATGATACATCACAGTATTGGGGAGTACATATGGAGGACACCGCCTAGAAGCTTGACAGAATGGCACATCCATTCAATGTCAAGCACCATATAAGACCTCATGATTTTCTTTCTTTCCTTTGAGAACCTCACGGAGCTATAAGGTGTAAGACGGTGGCACGAGAACTGAGTTAGACAAAATCCTTTTGGCCATCTCATTTTTGGAAAAGATGGTGGAAAAGCAATGTACATGGCATTGTCATTTGCAGGACGTCCAAAACCACGTTGAAGCCTCCTTGAACGACAATCTTTAGACACGTCTAGTTGAAGATGATAAATTTAGCGCTAGCAAGGAGGCAACCCATGCAAATTTTTATTTTTATTTTTGTTTTTGTATTTTGTGTATACATGTTGTAGCATTTTTTATTTTGTGTGTTATTTTTACATGGAAAGACACAGACGGAACACTTAAGGCAGAGCAAGCCAGTGAAAAAGGGGTTACCACAGAATAAAGTTTGACAAAATCGTGAAGATAAAAATTCAATTCATCAGAGATGACAGAGTAAGGAGTCAACTCTTGAGACGCGTCTTTGTGGATATGTTCGCCGAAGGATTCACATTTTGCCGAAAAAATGTGAAATCTCCAAATTTTTAAGGCTACACGTCGTGACGTATAATACACTGCGTGTCACAACGTATAATACGTTGCGCGTCGCGATGCGTACGTGACTGGATGTCTAAAACCAGTAACCGTGACCCATTTTCTTCATATTTCTTCTCTCATTTTCCCTCACTCTCTCTCGTTTTCTCTCAATTTTCCCTCATTTTCTCTCAACTTCTTCACTTTCTCTCTCAACCAAACACTCAAATCCACTCCCATAACTCACTAAGCACCAAAACCCATAAACCAATTTGTGCTTCTATCCTTCCATTTCGTGCGTGTGTGAACATCTTCGATTTGGGGAAAACAACTCGCGAATCAGGTTCATTTGTTCCCTATCTCTTTTCATTTCAATTTTTTTATTTTATCATTATGGTGTTGCATAATTTGTAAATTTGAGAGTGTGATTGCAATTCGTGTAAGTGATTATTGCGTGTTTGTCTGCTGTGGAAATTTTGGTGTTTGTGGGTGTGTGTTGACGAAAAACAATTCATAGAATTGGGGGTGAAGACTGCTTGTGGTTGTGAAATAATATTGAAGTGTTAGAAATTTTAGGGTGAAATTTGGGAATTCTTGAAAATTAATGGGAGACTTTGCCGAAATTTTTAGAAATTACAAAAAATGGCCCCAAAGCCATCAAGGACCTCAGCGGCATCCGGACTGAGTTTCGATGCCACTAAATTTTTATCGGCAGTTGCTGAGAGTCGTTATGAAAAGATGATGGGACAAAAAGTCCCGATTATGGAGATGGGTTTTGAAATAGACCTCGGGCAGTTCCCCCAAATTGATAGTATTATCACCACTAGTCACTGGCATAATCTTTGCCAACAGCCTACCCCAGCCTGCATACCCATAGTCCGTGAGTTCTACACCAATACTTACGAGCATCAGACGTACTAGGTGTTAGTTAGAGGGCAACATGTGACGTTTGATAGATCTACTATTAACCGGTATTATGGGTTGCCTGATATGGAGATAGATGAATACAATGTAGTGATGGAGCATCTATATATGAATCATCTAACACAAAGACTATGCATCCCCAATGCTGTTTGGGCCATTAGCAGAAACGGGGAATATTTGAAGTTGAGCTCACAATATCTTAAGCCAGATGCCAGGGTTTGGTTTCATTTCCTGACCTGCACATTGCTGCGAGGCACCCATATCACCAATGTAACCAAAGAACGGATGAACCTATTGTATTCTATATTAGAGGGACATATTATTGATATATGAGGGCTGATATCAACCAAAATCGTTCGTGCAGCACATTCTGCTCAAACTGGCATGCGTACTGCAGCTTAATTACAAACATATGCATGCTGTCCAGGGTGCTCGTCGATCCAAGGAAAGAAACGATGTAGCCCATCACTGCATTATCTACTTGAATCATACAGCAACTCCAAACAGAGAGAGGCCAGCACAGGCCAGTTCCTCCTCGACACCTGCAGTACTGTAACATCAACCTCAACCTGTACGGATATCATCGCAGCCCCACTCCATGACACAACGCGTAGAACGGTTGGAATCTCACGTTGATTACATTGCTCAACTGCTTCAAAAAATGGTACACCATCATGGATTGAGTGATGATCAGATTCCGACCTATCTAGGGGACAATAACAAAGATGATGACAAGGATGAGGCTTGACTAATCCCGGTAACATTATTCCCTTATCTTTATTTTATTTTGTAATGCATTAGGGACAATGCTAGATTTAGATTTGGGGGTGGGGGTGTTTATGCTTATTTCTTGCTCCGTTATTTTTTTTCTTTCCTGCATGTTTTCTTTTCTGCATATTTTGTTTGATGCATGTTTTAATTTTTTGCATTATATGTTTGTTGGAAAAATTTTAAAAAACAAATTTAAAAATGAGTCTAATGATTAGATTGTTTGTCTTAGTAAAAAGTTCTAGGAAATGATAAATGCTAGTTTCACTTTCATCCTATATTTTGAGCATAATATCTAGGTCAGACTCATATGCACTAAAAAAAATATTTATGTAGCAGTTAGATAATAAGAAATTGAAAAAGTGACTAGTTGAAATAATCGATGGATGATGAATGACCTTTTGCATGAATATTTGTTTCTGTCTACATTTATTTATGATGTGCGGTATGATGATGATGATAAAATAAAAAATTTGATGAATAAAAACTGACCAAGATTTTACTTAGTAACCGGGCATCTTGCCTGGCCAGCAGTGACTGTTCGTGTCAAACAGTACGACTTGAGATAGTTGATAAAATAAGCTTCTACTCAGTAACCAGACATCTTGTCTCAGTAAGCAGTGATCATTCCGTCAAACGGTAGAGCTTTCAAAAAAAATCTCATACCTCACTTTATGTATATTGTAGCAGACAGAACAATTTTAGATAGTCAGGTTGGTTTGACCCATCAACTACTAAGAATTGAGGCAAACTCGCCTAGTTAATAACTTAGAATCGAAGCTGTTTGCAGAATTATTCACAAACACACTTAGAGTCAGATTTAGATACTTTGTTCAAAGGAATGAATTTTAGTTGTAGTATGCATTTTAAAAGTTCCTTTAACTTTGATGTTAGACATTCTCTGAGGACATTGTATATATAGCTAATATTCTTGTTTATTTTGTTTCTTTCTTTTGTTTATTTTGTTTTTATGTGTGATTGCATGTGCAAGATTGACGTTTGTGGGTATCGTCGCTGTAAACCCTCACGATACTATAATCCTTCCACTAGGGACACCTAGGGGTTTAAAGGCTTGATGCATACGCTAAATGAAACTGTGATCCCTACGAAACTAGCTTAGATTAATTTAGTTTTAACTGTTTATTTCATTTTATTTTGTTTAGTTTTGCTCGAGGACTAGCAAAATGTTAAGTTTTGGGGGTGTGATGAGCGGAAAATATATCAATATTTACCGTCCATTTGACTTAATATTTTGTTTAGTTTCTCGAGTTTGATGAACATTTTGATGTGTTTTTTTTTTTGCAGATAAATAAGAGATCGGGACTTAACGGAATCAACTCGGGGCTAAAACGACGAAAATTGGACAAAAAAGTGAAAAATGGGGAATTTATTATTCACGCGTCGCGAAGCACAAAGTTCCACGCGTCGTGCAAAGTTCCACGCGTCGCAACGTCGAGCCAATAATACAGCTGCCATTTACTATAGCCAGAGTCGTGACGCTCGAGCATTTTACGTCGCGACGCATCGACGAAACATGTATAAAATGATGGCAGCTCTATGCGTCACGACGTAGAGCACCCCTAGCAGATTGTTTGCCTATAAATTGAGGTTGATTTAATTTTCCATTTTCATACTTGCCTTAGCTTTCTTAATAAGGAACTGAAGATTGTATCTTGTTTGTATATATTTTTTATAGTAATGTATTTTTATTTTTAGTAGTAATAATAGTTTTTACTTTCTTATGTCTAGTAATTAATTTCTGCTGGGGGAAATGTGAAACTTTTATTATGATAATTTAGATTAATCTCAATAAATTAATTAAAACATGACTTAATTGAATACCGCCTATATGTTTGGTTAGTAATATAATAAAAATTTATATATTATAATAAGGGAGATTTCTAGATTTGAAATATTAAAGGTAGATCTCATAACCCCAACATTTTATTTTTAATCTAGTGTAACATCCCAGATTTTCAGGACTGTTCTATACTCTCGGAATAGAACGATAACGAAGAATAAGAGTTCGAGCGATGTTATATGGGTGGGAATAATATAAAGTGAAGAGTTGTCGCATCAGAAGACTCGTCGTCTCGAGGAATCAGTTACGCGATTTTTATTATACGCGTAAAGTTTGCGGTTTTGGTCACGGAAATAGAAAATGATCTCCGATTGAGTTGATTCTTGAACCATCAGACTCTTTTTTCCGAGACGAACAACTTTCGTGTTGAACACATTTCGAGAATCACATCTGAAGGGCTTCAAAATGGCTGATTTCCGAAAATACCCTTTCAAGTGGGGGCATTTCGGTAATTTTCTGTTGGAGATTTTGTTTTTTTTACCATTTAAAATCAAAAAATAAAACAAAAAGAAAAAGGAATTACAGAAAACGCAAAACAGAGAGAGGGGACGTGCAGGAGAGGAGAGAGAAAGAGGAGAGAAGCCACGCTGGCGGCCTTCAGCCGGCAACCCGCCGGCGGACCATCGGCGCCCGATGCGTCCATCCATGGCGCACCTGCTGGTGGCCGGGGCAGTCGCAGGGGACGTCGGAAACGGCGGGAAAATGGATAAGAAAGTCACGAAAATGGGTTTCATGGTTTCGGCTCGTTGGTTCATTTCAAGGCCCGAACCACCACCAAATCGAAGCCCTCGGAGAGTACTACGAGTATGCGGAGTCGATTTCGCCGAACAGTGACTGGTTGCACGTAAAATGAGGAGAGAACGCGCGTGAACAGTAAACCCAGATGAACAGTAGCTCCGATCGGAATTTCGACTACACCAGCGCGTTCGTATGGCGTTGGGAGTCCGAATATGGCCTCAGAATTTCGGTACGACTCTCCGTTTAGAATTTTTTATTTTAAAGTTTACAGTTTTATATTCGGATGCTTCTAGTAGTTCCGTAGTTTAGCGAATTAGTATGAAATGAATTGGATGTGTTTAATTATGTTAAAACCATGCTTGTCGTAGAATTCGAGTCAAAACGGAATAGATTAGATCGATCCGGTAGAGTTAGCGAGTTTCCGGTAAAACAGAGTTTCTCGCGCGACTGAGTGTAGATGACTGTAATCATGGTTAAGATATAAATATGATATTGCGATGGTCATTAAGTAATTCCGGATAAGCTCGGAGGGTTCGAGACCCTTCCGTAGCGTTTGTGAAAACTTTTCCACAAGATTTACCGCAAACGCGTAAAATGAGAATCTGAGCTATCTAGCTAGTTTAGAATAGTATATAAGCATGTATTAGAGTAAGGAAGTTTGAACCGTAGTATCAGAGAGGTTTCGTGTATTCTGGGAAGGTTCGGAAGTTTTTATAGATGAGTTGAAAGTTCTGCAAATAGCGGTTCTGACCTTGTGTTGTTATTTGTTTTGACAGATCGAACCCGGATCATGAGTGTTCGCCTAGCCAGGTAAGTAATCCATGTGATGGCTACTTGTAACGTGATATGTTTGAATTTAGATAATAAAGCAAATCTATAAGTATATGTATAACCATAAAATGAGAAGTATGAATATGCAAGTAAAATACTAGAAAGTCCAAGATTAAGATTAAAGAATGATAAAGTATATGAATATGATGTTATGATACCTGTGTTTGGGGGTTGTAGAAACTACACCCTAGGGATTGGGATTAAAGTTTAAACGAATGTAATGACGAGTGCGATATATATAAGTATATCTTCTTAATAAGAAAAATGGAAATTGAACATGTGTGTATATTTACTATTAAGTATAGCCGTTAACTGATATAGCAAAGATATGATATGATATTATAGATGAAATGCTAAAGTATGTTAACTTAATTTTGCATAATGGATGCTTGTAACGAATGGAATACATATGTCATTATTTTATAAGTAAACTTGGATAATTCTATACGTGTGTGTTTACGTATATGTGTAAATATGGTTGCCCGATAAAGTAGGTTATGAACCTGAGTAGCATAGAAAAATGTGAATGGAATTATGCAGTGATGAATATGAAAAAGTATGAGTATGTTAGTATAAGTAACAGTGTTTATAGAAGGCATGTTATGTTTATATGTATACTAGTGTGAAATACATTTCAGAATGCAACAGAGATAAAGTATGAACATATTAATATATGTGTATGCAAGTATATATGAATATGACTAATATAAAGACAAGTTTTATGTGTGCATAGAGTGTGCATGTATATAAATGATTTCAATGCGTCATAAGTATGGTTAAGATAAGCGAAAGTATAAGAAGTGAGTATGCTTGAATATTTACATAAGTATGTAAGCAATGTAAGAAAGCATGGCTATGGTAGAAGGAAGCATGAGAATTGCATATGCATATATGTATGTGTTAAGATTTCCAGCAGTTGAACAAAAGTTGAGAACGTTTTCAAAGATTAAAAATGTTTTAAAGAAAGCTTCAAATCTTTTAAAATACAACGTATTTCAGAAAGATGTTTCTTCTAGTTTTGAGATTTTAAAGCATAAGTTTTATGATTTTCGGGGCATGAGGTAAAAACTCACCCCAGTATGTAACTTGAGATACAGTTCGGAATTGACGGATACTTTGGAATTGACGGATTCAGAGACATGTGCACATGTTGAGGACTGAGGAGACGCTCTTAGATCCTCCAGTTGGGCTAGGGGGATGGCGATACGTAACGCCCCTAGATCCCAGTTTGAGCTTGGGTGGTAGCATAGATCCGCACCCCCAGCTCCAGTTTGTGGCTTGGGGGACGGCGATACGTAACGCCCCAATACCACCAGTTTCAGGGCAGGTATGGCATGCTTTGGGGGACGGCGATACGTAACACCCCAATGTCATAGGTTTGCATATCTGGCTCTAGGGCGTATGGGGGGACAGCGATACGTAACACCCCCATGCGTCCATTTTTCTACAGACACTCAGATATCAGTTTTCTAGAAAAGAAGTTTTGAAATATCAGATTTCCAGAAAACAGTTTTCAGAGATACAGAATCAGAGAAAGTTTTTAGTTTCAGTTTTCAGATATAGTTCACAGTTTTGAGATACAGTTTTCAGTTTCCCGATACAGATTTCAATTTTCCAATGCAGTTTTTCAGTTTTCAGATACAGTTTACAGAAAGAGCTTTTCCAGAAAGAAAAAGTAAAATAAAGTTTTCAGCAAAGAGTTATCCAGAAAGGATTTTCAAAAAGTGTTTATTTAAAAGCATAACATGTCAGAGTAGAGTATGGTTTACAAATCATGCATATAATCATGTATTCTAGTAAATCATATGAGATGCATATAGTTGTTGTTAATGCATTATAGCATGAGTATATTTAGATGCATGCAGCTAACGTTGATGCATGATTCCATTATTATGCTTATGTGTATTTGTGGATGATGTCTGTGCGTATTATATGTTCACATAGAAGGAAAAATTGGTAAGATATTAGCGTATGATTATATAGTTACATATACACGTTTATATGGCTGATTTTAGTCTGTTGGATGTTTAATCAAAAAAATTTTATTAGTCCGATTTGATGATATTTCAATGAAATAAAAGAAAGATAATTATAATAAAAGCTAGAACTAGATTAGAAATAAATATATAGAAAAGTGGAAAGATATCAGAGTAACGCAGTGGAAACGTAATGGGACTTGACACAGTAGATGGAATTATGAAAACTCAATGAATAGTAATGATCGAAAATGAATAAGAGTTCTATACTTAACTCATACTTAATAATATGGATGTTAGAAAGTATAAACAAGAAACATGATTAAGTTTATGTATACTCAGATAAAGAAGATAAGTAATTAAGTAACATGTTTGCTAAACGAATTGAGATAAGATAATAAGTCTAAATTTATCTTATGACGTATGTCACGTAAGTAGCTCAGGTTAATACAGAATAATAAATCAGACTTTTATGTGTTCGGTGCTCAAGTTATGAGCATGGTTACTTACTGAGTCATTATGACTCACACCACAACAGTTTGGAGTTTTGCAGGTCAGTAGATGACATACTTAGCCAGCATGATTTCAGTGAAGACTTTGAAGATAGAGGATCGCCCCAATTGCAGTCAAGAGAGTCCTGGGTCGAGTTATGGGTCCTCACGGCCCTTGTATTTGTATTTGCATTGTATTTTATATGTAAGGAATATGTAATAGTATAGTTTTATTTTGAGTTCTGGCCGGAGGCCAAATATTTACATTTTGTTCATTGAGTTCAGGCCTGAGGCCTAGATGATGGTTGCATATGTTGAGTTTGCATGAGCAGGTTGTCTCAGGGTGCTGGCTATAAGCTAGGTTGCATGATGTTCTGCATACATTATGCCGAAATTTTGTTAGAATCATAGGCTTATGGAGATGGGTTCTCCTGTCTCCTACCGGTAGCATCCTGGCCTAGGCGGGATGTTACATCTAGGGAAGTGATGAAGCATAATATTCATGAATTTAATAATTGATTTAATTATATAATGTGTGATGTTTTGGCTTGTTTATTGAATCTTAACTTTAACGCTTCTTGTTGCTTGATCACCAATAAGATTGATGTGGTAAACTTAAAATGAACTTGACGAATGGATTTTAGGTTTCAGCCTTAGATTCAATAGCTCATTATCTCACCTTAGAGATTTCCTTCCGGGATAGGAATATACCTGTCGAGCGTGGGTAGCCATAATTGGAACTTGACCTTAATGAATTCGGGTAACTTAGTTAATATAGGAATATAGTTAATTGAGTTACTTTGGGTGTTTGTATTCGACCATTGGAAGAGGCTTATGCATATCTTCGTGTTCCAAGTTAACAACTAATATATTACATATGTATAGGAGAATCAATTCAGCATTAGAATAATATTGGGCGGATTCACAACTCTACATGTTTTCTTTATTATTAATTTTCTTTGTTTTATTTTGTATTTTTATTTATTTATTTATTTTAATCAAATCCAACTTCAACCAGCGAACAATCCCTTCCTTCCCTAATTAAATACCTGTAAATAAATAGCGTCAATAATTAATAATATTGTGAGAAATTAAGTATCCGTGGGATCGATATTTTTATACTACTTGAGCGATACGTGCGCTTGCGTAACGTGTGTGATTTCACCGATCATTGCATTTGGAAGGAAGCAATTAAAGATGAAATGGATTCAATAACTTCTAATAATACCTAGAAACTAGTATATTTACCTATTGGTTCTAAATCTATTATTTGTAAGTGAGTATTTAGAAGAAAGTATAAAACTGATGGATTTGTACAAACCTTTAAAGCAAAGTTGGTGGCTAAAGGGTTTAAACAAAAGGAAAATGGGTATTTAGAAGAAAGTACAAAACTAATGGATCTGTACAAACCTTCAAAGCACAGTTGGTGGCTAAAGGGTTTAAACAAACGGAATGAATTGATTTTTTTGATACTTATGTGCCAATAGCAAGAATTACTTCTATCCTAACACTAATTGCTTTAGCATCCATAATTAATTTATTTGTTCATCAAATGGATGTTAAAATAACACTTCTTAATGGGGATTTGGATGAATAAGTATATATAGAGCAACTTGAAGGGTTTATTCTTCTTGGAAATGAGAAAAAAAATTACAAGTTAGTAAAATCCTTATATAGATTAAAACAAGCACCAAAATAGTGGTATACAAAGTTTGACTCGGTCATGTTATCACATGGATTTAAGTATAATAATACGGATAAATGTTTATATTCCAGATTCACAAATAATCATGGCACTACTATATATCTATATGTGGATGATCATCAATATGGAAGGCATTGCAGAAACTAAGAAGTATTTAAATTCTCAATTTAAAATGAAAGATTTGGGAGAAGTGGATACTATCTTATGAATTAAATTCAAAAGACATAATGGGGGGTTTTTCATTAAGCCAATCACATTACATTGAAAAGGTGATTAATAAATTTAATCACTTAATTGTAAATGAAGCTAATACCCCATTTGATGACTCAGTAAAATTAACTAAAAATGAAGGAATATCAATTGCTCAGTTAGAATATGCTAGTGTAATTGGAAGTTTGATGTTTGTCATGTATTGCACTAGGCCTGATATTGCATTTTCAGTATATAAATTATCTAGGTATGCTGAAAGACCTAGCGTTAACCACTGGAAAGCAATAGAAAGAATTCTTGAATACTTAAAAAGAACTAAAGGCTTGGGATTATATTACAATAATTTTCCAGAAATTCTAGAAGAATATTCTGCTAGTAGTTGGATAACTAGTAGTGGTGATAATAAATCAATATCTGGATGGGTGTTTATTTTCGGTGGAGGAGAAATCTCATGGGCTTCTAAGAAACAAACAGGTATCACTTATTCCACTACGGAATCTGAGGTAAAGAGGCAAAATGACTGAGAAATATGTTATTAGAAATGAAGTTGTGGCCACAACAAATGCCAACAATCTCGTTATACTATGATAGTGAAGGTACAATGTTTAGGGCATTTAAAAAGATATATAATGGGAAATCTAGACATATTAGCTTACGTCATGAATACATTAGACAACTAATTTCTGAATGAATAATTACAGTTGTCTATGTAAGATCAAATAACAATCTACCAGACCCATTTACAAAGGCGCTCTCGAGAGACATGGTCAAAGCTTCGACTAGCGGAATGGGCCTAAAGATGCGTTGATTAAGTTACTAGTGGTGGGTACCCAACCTTCATTTTGTTAAAGAACAATATACAGGTTTAATAGGTAACAATAAATTACTAGTAACTGTTTTCAAGTACTATTGAAAGTTATAGTACTTAGTAATACAAGAGTGAGTATTAAATACTCTTAATGAAGATGAATTGTTAGGAAATAAACAAATGAGAACTTCACCTATACAAACATGTGGAGTGGTGCTGCTTCTAACAAAAGTGAGAATAACTTTTATAAATGTTCATGAATTCATAATGTAGCACAAGGCCTTAATAGTGCCGGTTTTAATGAATTTCAGGAAAATAAAATTAGATTAATGTGTATGACATTTCCAATACTGACAATAAGGAATCATGATTCAAAGTTTAAGTTGCCATTAATTCCGTAAATAATTTGAAATGTTTATACAAATAAAATGTTCAACTCGAGAGAGACATTTTTGACTCATAATATAAATATACAATCTAGGTGGGGGTTATTGCAATAGATTGTAATATTGAGTAATAATTGTTATCCGACATTGGAATTGTAAAAATTGAAAAGAGAGTTTATAAAGTATTAAATGCTTTATTGTTTAAATTGGAAAATGAAATATTTGGAGGGAAAATATTCGGTTTGAATTCATAATTGACAATATATAGAAATATATATTTATATATCAAAGATATCAATAAGCATTAAAAAATGTAAACTTAATAAAAGAGAAATTAATCATTTTACACTTATAATTTCATTAATCCTCATAATTTAGCACATTTGTTAAATAATAATTGTATTTATATTTTATTGTGATTTTTATTTATTGTGTAGATAAAATACTGCTTCCGAAGCTCAATAGGAAAAATGGACATTAGATCTGAAGTCCAGGACCCAGAAAACCCAAAAAGAGCGTGACAGATAAATTCAAATCGGACTTGGAAAATATTCACCGTGTTTAGATTGGCGGAAAAATGAGTTTATGATGTATTTTCCTACAATGTATTTTATTATTATTATTATTATTATAATGTATATATTTATATAATATGTTTGGGAGGACCTACCAAGATTATACATATAAATATTTTTAATATATTATTCTGGAGGTTTCAGTAATAAAATTATGTGTGTTTTTATTCAAATCATAAGTAGTTAATTTCATTCTGCTGGGATAAAAGGGAGAAGCTTTTAATATGAAAATTTAGATTAGTCTTATTTATATTATAATATATAAATTATAATTTAATGATTAATATTTAATTTAAATTTGGATTAAGTATTGACAAACTTTGTTATCGCCTATATGGCTAGTTTTATCTATTTGGCCTAATTAAGTACCTAACTGGACTTGTTATTGATAAAAGTTATCACCGTCTTTATGGCTGGTTTTATTTGTTTTAGCATAATTAATTCCTGAAATAAAGTAATTGAGTAATAATGACAATTTATTTATTATAACAAGTGAGATTTCTAAATTTGAAATATTAAAAGTGGATCTCATACCTCCAGTATTTTATTTTATTATTTTAGTCCAATTTAAAATTTTTCAATCAACTTTAAACAGTTCAATCTTTTTCTTTTCACTTAAATTATTATTTTATGTTATTAATTCTATTCCCTATGGATCGATCCCAGACTTACCGGGTTATTTTATTACTTCGACAATCTTATACTTGGGAGTAAAGAACCACTTTGTGAGTGCGTCAAGTTTTTGACGCTGTTGCCGGAGACTATAATTTAGTAGATATAATAATAATTTTTCTTTATTTTTATTTTTATTTTTATTTTTATTTTTCCCACTTGTTTTTATTTTTTTCTTTTCTTTTGTATTCCCTTTCTTTTTTGTTGTATTTTCTACATCTCGTTTTTTTTTTATTTTTGTAGATCCAAAATGTCCTGATTTATCCTAAATTAATCCTGAACCCAGACATCCTACGTATAGACAAACCTTGTACTTAATTCTTCAAGGTTACAGGAGACAGAAAAATCAATTAAAATGGAGTTTGTATTTTGCCAAATAATTTCTTGAACCATCCCCATCTAGAGATTCTTCCATAATTTTTTGTGAGAACCTAATTCGAGAGATTGAGACAGCTGAACGAGAAATTCAATTGAGATCTGAATTGATAAGAATCAAATGACGTTTTTAGTTCTAATCACTGCATTTAAATTTTCTTTCCTTGTTTTTTTTCCCACTTCTTTATTTTTATTAATATATTTTTTCCTTTTTATAAGTATTGTATTTTTAAATTTTAGCATATTGTGCATTTAGGTTGTATAAGACATTAGTCTCGATCATCTAGCAATAGATTAAATAGAGAGTCTTCATGACCTTCATCGTCAGTCAAAATGATCGAAAACAAAAATAAAAATTCACATGCCTGAGTTGAAAATCCAGTTGATCAGGAAGAAAACGAGTCTCAGCATGGCGATTTTAATCATCTTCAGACAATTCATGAATCCCACTAGGACATGATCACCATCTTGCATTGTTTTTCCCCCCAGATGCAGAACGTTTCAATTTTAAGCTAGGTGTCATCCAACTTTTACCCACATTCCACGGTCTAGAATCAGAAAATCTTTATCATCACTTAAGGGAATTTGAAGAGGTATGTAACACTTGCACATACCAAAATTACAACATGAATATAATTCGATTAAAATTTTTTCCTTTTCTTTAAAGGATAAAGCTAAAATTTGGCTGCAGAACCTTAGGTCAGGATCAGAACATGGGATGATTTGCAATAAAAGTTTCTGAAAAAATTCTTTCCTCGTAGGACAAACTCCTTTAAGAGGAGAATCACATCATTCACACAAATATCGGGGGAAACACTTTACCAATATTGGGAGAGATTTAAAAGATGTTTAATGTTTGTCCACATCACAGGTTTGAAACATGGAGGCTGGTTGCCTACTTCTACGAGGGTTTAACACACAATGGTAGACAAGTAGTGGAAATTATGTATAATGGTGAATTTAGGGACAAAAATCCTGAAGATGCACTAGATTACTTAGAACACATAGTAGAGACTGCACAATAATGGGACACAGTTGGCACTTATGAGTCGTTTGAAAACTAGAGTCATCTGGTAGAGGTACCATGACCTTTCTACTAAGTATGCATCTCTAGCTAAAAAGGTAGAGGCATTAGAAATGAGGAAGAGTGATCATGTCAAGTCAATTCAAGAAGTCACATGTCAAATCTGTACTTCACATGAACACGTCACACAAGTTTGCCTAACCTCGCCAGCCCTGCAAGAATGTCTCCATGACCAAGTCAGTTCCATAAACACCTTCAAGAGACCAAATCCAAACCCATACTCCCAAACCTACAATTTGGGTTGGAGAAACCATCCAAACTGTAATTGAATGAATGATAACCAAGCACAACCATCGCAACAACCTCCCCATATACACCAGAATTTCCAAAATTCCCTGAATTATGCACCATATGTCCCACCGCCTAGGAAAACCCTTAAGGACACCTTACATGCATTCATTGAGAAACAATAAGTCATCAATAACCAAAATATACAAACATTGATTGATCTAAAAGAGATTTTCTCCAAAATCACATCTGCATTGACCATTAATGAGAAAGGGAAGTTTCCTGCACAACCATAGCCAAATCTCAAGAGTCATCAAAACCCTCACAATGGTAGTTCTGATAGTTAACACATATACCAAGTCAAGTCTGTTGTTATTCTTCGCAATGGTAAGGTCATCCACAGACATATTCTTGAACCTCGCGAAGGTGAAAATAAATCAGATTTAGAGGGTAAAGAATGGATTGATGAACCATTATCTATCGTTGATGATAACAATTTTTCTCATGCACTATCATTTCCTCATGCATTAAAAATAAAGAAAATGAACCATTCTCCAGAGATATATGAAATATTCAAACAGGTAAAGGTCAATATTCCTTTGTTATATGTAATCCAATAGATACCCTCTTATGCCAAATTTCTGAAAGACTTTTGCACCGTTAAAAGAAAACACCAGGTAAGAAAGAAAGCTCTTCTAGCTGAACAGATAAGTTCCATTCTCTCAACCAATAATGCATTAAAATACAAAGACCCTGGTTGTCCAACTATTTCATGTATGATTGGAAATAAAAAAATTGAACATGTTTTGCTTGATCTTGGAGTCAGTGTCAATTTAATTCCATTTTTGGTTTACCAACAACTTATTATTGGCGAATTAAAACCAACATCAACTACTCTTTTACTTGCCGATAGATCAGTCAAGGTACCGAAAGGAAATATTGAATATGTGTTATTGCAAGTCGATAAATTCATATATCCTGTGGATTTTATTGTCTTACAAACACAACATGTAGTAGAAAGTTATAAACCAATTTATATAATACTTGGTCGATCATTTTTAGCAACAGCTAATGCTTTAATTAATTGTAGAAATATAATCATGAATTTCTCATTTGGCAATATGACGCTGGAGCTTAATGTTTTTAACATTGGCAAACAACCATACGATGAGGACAATGAAGACGAGAGCATGGAACTAATTGAACCAAATATGGAGGAATATATTTAGGGGATTTTATCTGATCCTATTGAAATTTATACAGCTAATTTTTTTGAATCAAGTACACAATTAGATTCGGATATTCCTAATAATTTTTTAGTTGATTCTACAAAGGTACGAGAATATGATGGAGAGAAGAAAACTTTTGAGGAACTAATAACACGGGAAAAAGAAAAATATGAGGAAGCACCCAATTTGGAATTGAAGACTTTGCCAGAATGATTGAAGTATGCATTTCTTGAAGATGAACAAACTTACCCTATAGAAATTTCTTCCGCTCTCACAAGCGATCAAGAAGGAAAAATACATCCAGATTGAAGCCATCAAGGCATAGAAGAAACTCTCGTAAAACTTCACAATCATTTTCCTTCTCTCCCCAAAAATACTTTGATGAAAATTTACAAAGCACGCACCGAAAGAATGAGGCTTCTTATGATCAATGGTATTCCTAGTGATATTCGTTGGGTAATTGAAGCAAGGGTTTGCTTGGCAGGTGATACATCTGACTCTTTCATTTCTTACAAGTCTGGTTTAGGTAAAAACACTATGCTAAGAAACGAAGAGCTAAACAATTAGGTGTTTGTTATAAATGTGCACGTTGAATGTGCAACACTCATTGTCGTTATTTAGGAATGGTGTCTGACAATCGCGAATATAAAATCAATTCATTAGAGATGACTTGAGTAAGGAGTCTTTAGATGATATATCATTGACTATTGAGATGCATCCCATTGGACATGTTCATCGAGTAATTTTCAATTTGTATACACAATTTCAAAAAGAAAGAAAACAATACAGTCTCAGGAATCTGACTACTCTATTTGCCAATTTATAAGAAAATTGGATGGGAAGCATATCCCCGACCCATAGAGGGCGTTCAAGTCGTAACTGGACGTAAAATCAGAGGAAGATGTGAGCACAATCACAACTACCAGTACATATTGTTTTAATTTCCTTTAACTTTAATTATTATTTTGATTTACTTTAATTTTCTGTTTTGATTTCCTTTAATTTTTCCGATAATATCTAAACTTTTTGACTTTCACGATCTATTTTACTGTTCTTCTGACAATTGTCATTTTGCAAGTACTAGTGCATTTATTACTCATATTTTTTCACGATCTATAAATTCAGCTCGTCATTTCTCTCTCGACACATCCAAATAAGAGAGAGAGTAAAAAAATAGAGAAAACTTCAAAACGATGAGTCACTAATATCTGTGTGTTTTTTGGAACTAGCTCTGGAATTAAACCATAATTTGTTGAAGCTGCAAAATAATTGGGTTGAGTTATGGCGGAAAGAAACATGCATTTAGTATATGGCGGTGGCAATCTTGGATTGATGGAATGTGTTTCAAAGGTTGTGTAAGAATGTGGAAGTCAAGTTTTGGGGATCATTCCAAAATATTTGGCAAATAAAAACCTCATTGGAAAATCAAATGGAGAAGAATGCATTGTCTCGGGTATGTCTGAAAGACTTACTGAAATGATTAATCATTCTGACGATTTTATTACTTTACCAAATGGGCTGGGCACGTTGGAAGAAATATTCACAGTGGCATCATGGGCGAACTTGAACATTCACCAAAAATCCATTGGACTACTTAATGTTGATCATTTTTTTGATTTTCTTTTAGTATTTTTTGAGGATTCCAAAAGACTTGGTTAATTTCGAAACCGATAAAAGACATCATCCTAACTGTAAGAAAAGATGATGAATTAATTGACCAACTCTTAGCTTATGAACAAAAAATCGACCCCATTCTTTCCAAGTTGAACTGGTCTGATAACGATCGTGGCAAAAATGGTAGAGTGGACTTGGAACTTAATTTGTTTTTTTCTAAATAGTTGTAGATTCAATTATCAATTCCACACTAACTAAGTGATGTCTTCTAAACTCTACTTCTTCTTATTCAGACATTGGGGACAATGTCTCAATTTGGTTGGGGGGAGGGGATAGTTGAATAGATAGTTTTCGTTTTCATGTTGTGTTTTTCTTTCAAAAAAAAAATTAAAGTTGTTTTTACTTTGTTGTTATTTTGTGTGTAAAACAAAGATTGTGTTAATTTTCTTTTGTGTTTTCTAAAAAAAATACACACAAACTAATAACAAATTTTTGACTAACCAAGTGGAATTATTGTTCAGAGGTGACTGTGTAAAGAGTTTTCACTCCTGAAACGCATCTCAAAATAATTCGTAACAAGGTACTTTTATTTTTTTCTTTTTGAATCATTTAAATTTGTGAATTCTCCATAATATTGATTAAATTTGATCTTCATATGCTCATTTGATAGGCATTATCAACATAAACAGTAACATATGATCGCATGTTGTAATTGAAAATTTTATAATATTCAATTCTCTGATTTATTGGAGTGAGCACCTAAAGGCAGTGGAATTGTGTTTTTATTCAAAAAAATAATCATTCTTTTACGTAGTAACCGAACACTTACCTCAGTAAGTAGTGATTGTTCGCGTAAAATGGTAGAGCTTGAGTTTGTAAAGAAGAAGTGTGTGAATAAGTTCGATTTCGTAGCCTGCTAACTCAAGCAATTAAGCATGTATGGGTATTTTAACACTTAGTGCCTTAAGGCCAACTAGTTTGGGAGTCACTAGCCCAAAGCTCATTACATGGGTTAAAGAGAAAGCTTAAGGAAATCAGACACTTCTTCTTTTTAACATATGAGATCTGAGCAATTAAGTCCGTAGGGGTGTCTTAACTCCTAGTGCCCTAAAGCCAACTGGTTTGAGAGTCACTGACCCAAAGCTCGTTACAAGAATTGAAGACGTATTTTAAAAAAAAAATTATTTTTATATTTATAAAAAAATTCTCACTGTCAAAATGTGTGAACTCTAATATAATTTTAGGACAAAAATATTACTCTCTTTTCAACAAGACTTGTGAAAATTATGGTCACAGTGAATTGATTGATACCTTTTTTTATGTGTGTATGGAAGAATAATAAAAAGTAAAGGAGAATTTTCTTATTTGATTATTTAGAAAGAAAGAAAACAAATATTAATTTGGATAAGGCTTTTTCTTTTAAGTTTTCGCTTAAATTACTAAAGAGTATTAATAAGCTGGTTGGGGGGTGTGATAAGCATTAAAAAATGTACACTTAATAAAAGAGAAACTAATCATTTTACACTTATAATTTCATTTATCTCTCTAATTTAGCATATTTATTAAATAATAATTTTATTTATGTTTTATTGTGATTTTTATTTATTGTGTAGATAAAATACCGCTTCGGAAGCTCAACAGGAAAAATGGACATTAGATCTGAATTTCAGGACCCATAAAATCCAAAAAAAGCATGACATTTAAATTCAAATCGGACTTGGAAAATATTCACTATGTTTAGATTGGCGATAAAATGAGCTTATGATGTATTTTCTCACACATGTATTTTATTATTATTATTATAATATATATTTATATAATATATTTTGGAGGACCCACAAAGATTTATATATAAATATTAATATATTATTAAATAAAAAAGGAAAAAAACAAAAATGTCGCCATCACCTTTCAGTGATGGCAACCAATTTCATTAAAAAATAATAAATAAAAAGAGAGAAGAGGAAAAATGATTTGAGAGAGGTACTGAGCACCTCTCAGTGCCTTTCTTCAGCTTCCTTCACGCTTTTGTCTCTGAAGTTTTTGTGAAGGTATCCAGCTCTTGTGTGTTTTTATTCAAATTATGAATAGCTAATTTCATTCTGCTGGGGTAAAAGGGAGAAGTTTTTAATATCAAAATCTAGATTAATCTTATTTATATTATAATATATAAATTACAATCTAATGATTAATATTTAATTTAAATCTGGATTAATTATTGAGTGATAAGTGTGGTTTATACCCACTTGTTACTGCATTATTAGTTTACTATTTTGTTAGTTTCTGTATCATTTAACATATTTTGTAGTTCTTTTATGCTTTATTTGTGGAAAGCATTAATATATGGATCTTGGGGCATTTATACGTGTTTTGGGAGCATACGGACACATCGGAAGCACGCAGAAACGTGGAAAGCACAAATCCTGGAACACTATCGCACATCGCAACGCGCCCTTGCTGCATGTCGCAACGCGCCTTCGAATTATGTCATACAAAATCCAGAGATTTAGGCGCCGCAGCGCCCACTTTCCGGTGCCCTAGCGCCCTGCAGCAACCAGAAATACTAATTTTATGGTTTTTACATGCACAATAACCCCAAGACTCTATTATAAATACATATGTTCGTCCAAGACTAAGAGAGGAGGCTAATACACAGTACAAAACATAAAACACTTATTTTTAGAGAGATCCAAGGAGAATGATTGAAGAGCGATAAGAGGAGACGAAGGCGGAAATGTCCGAAGAGGAAGGGATTCAATTCGGGTTTTATCTTCTTGTTTCTTTCTTAGAAATCTAATGATTTCCATTAGATTTATGACCTATTCTTATTGTTTGTATCTTTAGTCATGAACTAACTCCTTAATTCTGGAGAATGTTGTAATTGATGTCTGAACCTTTGTATTTTTTGTCAATTTTGTTATGAAGTTTTATTCAGTTTATTTATATTCTTTTGAGTTTAATGCTTCTTGGTTACTGGCCACAATTTGAGATGATGCATGTTTGGAATCTATCACTCAGGAGAGAGGGATTCTGAATAGATCTAGATAATATAACCTAGGATTCTATAGAGTTCAGGAGAATATATAGTTCCTTTGAAGTCGTTAGCATAGAATCATAAGACTTAATGAGTTGTTAATTACTAGATATTTATAAGGATATCGAAGTCTGTAATTGATAATATTTTCACTGATACTCGAGACAGTGAGTGAATACTTAGGATTCTTGACTTACAAATAATACAACTGAACAAAGATTAATTGACATGATAAATACATAAGGGATAGCTAGGTGAAATCACACTCTATAATCTCTATCATATTAGTTCCTAATATCTAAATATTTTTATATATTATTTACCTAGTTAAATCTTTATTATTTATTTTCTAAATAATGTTGGGATTATCAATTGTAGTACTTAGTGTGAGTTTAACACAATCCATGTGGATTCGCCACTCTTAACTCATCTTTACTAAAACTTGACACCGTATATTTGCGGTACGATATAAAAATAGCGCAATAAGTTTTTGGCGCTGTTGTCAGGGATTGTTTGTTAATTTACATTAATACTATTACCAAGTAATCTTAGCCTTAATTTAGATTTTTATTTTTTTATTTTTAGTTTATTTTTGTTTGTATTTATTTTTTGTTTTTTTATTTTTTTTAATGATTTTTTTATCTTTTGGTGCTTCAGTGAATGCGAAGATCCACAAGTCTCGACTCGCTCCTGTTTGATCCTGAAATAGAAGGAATAACGAGGAGACTAAGGAAAGAAAGGCAAATTGAAAAGGAAGCAATGAAGGCTGAAAACAAAGAGAACAACCCACGCCAGGTGGCAATCAGAGATCACTTCAAGCTGGTCATTGATGATACTTATTCTGGGATTGCCCATCAACCAATCAATGCCAATAATTTTGAGCTAAAACCTGCAATGATCAATATGGTACAAAGGAATCAGTTTGGGGGTTCAGCTGTAGAAGATCCCAACTTGCACTTAAGGATGTTCCTGGAGATCGCATACACCATAAAGATGAATGACATGACTAAAGAGGCTATTAGGATACACTTATTATCATTCTCTATACGGGATAAAGCGTGGGATTGGCTTCAATCAATACAGATAGGGAGTATCATGACATGGCAAGATATGACCACAAAATTTCGTGAGAGGTTCTTTCCACCAGCTAAATCAGCTCAACTGAGGGCAGAAATTAGTATATTTAAGCAACTGGAGACTGAGACTTTGTATGATGCATGGGTACCCTTTAAGGATTTACTCCGAAGATGCCCACAACATGATTATGCAGACTGGGTACAGATTCAGTTGTTCTATAATGGGCTGAATGGTTCGAATAGGACTGTGGTTGATGTTAGTGTCCTGGACATGCCCAAGGTCTCTAAACATGATATGTGTGTGAATAAATCAAATGGAGTTGCGGAAGTACTCACTTTGATCGGATGAGAAATTTCAAAAATCTTTCTTTGTTGGAAGAGCTCCAAGCTTTTAGTTGAGTTCCAAACTCTTGGGTGAGTTTCCCTATCACCTTTCTTGGACTCCCAAAGTGCTAGCTTTGTCCAAAAATTGAAACAAAATTTTGTCTCCAAGACTAGAGAGATTCGGCCAAGAGAGAAAAGAAGAGGAGAAGATGAATAGTAAGTCCAACTTATTACCTTACATGTGTGTTGTGTGTTAAATGCAACATTTAACAAAGCCCAACTACTTCCATCACCAATAGTGACTAGTGATGTAAGTAAAGTGGGTCCCACCACTTTAAATTCAAAATTTGAGTTGGCTTGTACAACATAATTTGGGCCCGGGTTCGTTTAATCCGTTAAACGAATTTTCTGTCACGACGTAATTAAATCCAATTTAATTAAATAATAATGCCTATCAAAATTATTACGAAAGTCGCTTACGAATTAATTCCAAATTAATTCGTTCGCTCGAATTAAAATCCAATTTTAATTCCGTATTGAAATCCAATTTCAATTAATATATCTGATATATTATTTTATCCCAATTAAATAAATTAAATAGTAAAATCCAATTTAACTATTAAATTTACTTTGCCGATTAATTCCAAATTAATCCCGTTCTCTCTTCTAGATGAATTAATCCCAGATTAATTCTTACCGCAATTAATCCCAAATTAATTTTCTCTTTCATAATTAATCCCAGATTAATTCTTACCGTAATTAATCCCAGATTAATTTTGTTCGAGTCAAATGTCATCGGTGAATCTTTGGGAAGCGACCCAAGAGATCCTTGGATATGTTGGCAGTAAATACGGTTGTCGGACTATCCGAACACGTGCGTACCCGGTACCACGTTCTTACCGATTTACAAGACATGGTTGGCTTCTAGCAAAGCACCGTGCCGACCCAATTCTACAGAAATACTCAACGAAGAATATTTAATCTATATCAGGTGTAGTATATAATGTATTGCGTAATACGATCCAGTATCGGATGTCAGATGCTAGGCCTAGGGCTGGAATTGTGTCTGCCCCGTACGAAGCATATATCGGATCACTAGCAACTAGTCTTTGTAATCGGATAATCATGACATAGTCATACTATCCCGATAGCTGCAGCATTTTAGAGTGCTAATTTTGTATCCCTGCGTGATCATCATCTCCATATGACTGAAGTGATACTTCCATCTTGACATCACATCCAATACACTACGATTCTCAGTAAACCCAGAAGAGGCGTACACATAACTTGTTAAAGCTCCGGACAACCAAAACCAAAGCGTATTGATTATCGCAAGTATTAGCGATGCAGTCTCAGGTTAAGACCACATACACCTACCCTGATTCGGATTCCCATAGACACATAGTCATACTACCAATGAGACTCCGAGGGGTCTATCCAGAGCGAAGCTGTTTCCGATCCAACGGCTAACAGAACCTCCTATCACACTTGCATAAGTATCCAATACTTAAATATATGAGAACTATGTTGTTAAGCTTCTATAACGCGCACAAGTGTAATACTAGTTTATTCCGCATTATCGATGTCCAGTCTCGATAATACTACTACTATGGATATTTAATGATTAAACCTTTCGTGGATTAATACTGTCTCATATCTTATTAATCTGGTACTAATCATATGAACTTTTATCATTTATATATCCAAGTAATCCAATTAAAAATTATAAAAGAGCAATTTCATTTGTCACATAGTAAATTTGTACAAAGAACACCATGTCATTTACAAATAGTGATGCTATGGGTCATAATTGTCCAACAATCTCCCACTTGGCCTATAGCCAATCACTCAAGTGTCCAACACCTGAACTATGTACGGGTCGCTCATACTTATGCTGAAATATCGATTTCTTCAGCGGATATGCAAGGTTATCAACTGAAATGATCTTTTCGATCTTCACATCGCCACAATGTGTGATCTCATGAATCAGATGAAATCATCGAAGTACATACATGGATCATTGATGAGACCGTAATTCCTTAGCCTGTCTTGTAGCCCAGCTCAGCTGCTAACAAAACTACTCATAATCCAATTAGGAATTTTATAGATCCAAAATGCTTCTTTTGCTGCGTCAGTCGTAATAATATAATCCGCTCTTGTTGTTGAATCGGTAACAATATCTTGCTTGGAAGATTACCAGCTCACTGTTCTATTGTTCAAAAAAAAATATGTACCCTTATTGCGACTTACAGTCGTCTTTATCGGTTTGGAAACTTGCATCGGTGATTCCAGTCACCTCAAGTTCTCCTTCTCCATGGATTAAGAATGCATCCATAGTTTGTCTAAGATACTCAATGATGTTCTTTATATCAATCCAGTGACCATCACCTGAATCGGCCTGATTGTGACCGCAGATGCTCAAACCATATGAGACACCAGGTCGCGTACATATTTGTCAATGTACGAGTTCTCGGAGAGTGCCAACAAATTTTAGATCTATCCTAGTAGATCCTTATTCCTAGAATAAAGGTTGCCTCTCCCAAGAATTTCGTGGACAATTTTAATGAAAGCCAAACTTTCACCGATTTTAGTATGGGAATGTCATTTCTAAGAAGCAATACATCATCAACGTATAGGACAATCAATGTTAGTGCGCTCCCACTAACCTTCTTATATACACAAGAATCATCATTGTTTTGAATGAAACCATATACCAATATGATCTCATCAAAACGTTGGTTCCTAGAACGCAATGTTTACTTCAATCCATAAATGGATTGATTTAACTTGCAAACCTTATTTGCATGTTTTGGCACGATAAAACCGTCAGGGTGTTGTATATAAACATCCTCCAAAAAGTTTACGTTAAGGAAAGTGGTTTTGATGTCCGTCTGCCATATTTTATAATCGAAATATGCAGCAATAGCAAGCATTATCCGAATGGATTTAATCATGGCAACGGGTAAAAGGTTTCGTCGAAATCAACACTATGTTGATGAGGATACCTTTTCGCTAAAAGCCTAGCTTTGTAAGTTTGTATGTTGTCATCCATGTTTGTCTTCACCATGAAGACACATTTGCTACTAATAGGCACAATGCCTTCTGGTACATCAACCAGTGTCCAAACTTGGTTGTATACATGGATTCCATTTCGGACTTCCTGGCACCTTGTCATATAGCGGAGTCGATACCTTGTATCGCTACCTCATACGTAGCCAGTTCATTATCCTCAATAAGATTAATATCTACATGAGGTGAGATCAGAAACCCATACCTCTTAAGTTGTTTTTTGACTCTCTCCGACCTACGCGGTTCTTGTGTATTAGAAGATTATGGAACAGTCTTATCCCTGATGAATTGTTCATGTTCCGTAAGGGGATCGGTGTCAGGAATAGTATCACTCTGATTTTCATCGAGTTCTACTTTCCTCCCACTTACCACTGCATTTAGGAATTCCTCTAGGAAAACCGCATGGAGAGCAACAAATATTTTGTTCTCTTATGGGTTGTGGAAATAATATCATTTGGTTTCCCTAGGATAACCAATTACAAATAGGCACTTATCCGATTTGGGTTCTAGTTTGGAACCATCCAAACATTTAATATATGCCCAGCATACCCAAATCTTCAGGAATGAGAAACTCGGTTTCTTTCCTGTCCATATTTCATATGGAGTCTGTCCAACAGACTTTGACGGAACCTTATTCAAAATAAGTATTGCACTGTTCAATGCGTATCCCCTCAATGAAATTGGTAGCTCAGTCTGACTCATTATTGACCTTACCATGTCCAACAAAGTTTGGTTTCTCCTTTCGGACACACCGTTCAATTGAGGTGTTCCGGGAGGAGTCCACTATGAAAGAATAGCATATTCTTTCATGTAATTGAGAAACTCATTACTTAAGTATTCTTCATCACGGTCCGACCGTAATGTTTTAATATTTTTACCGGTCTGTTTTTCTACTTCGTGTCGAAACTCTTTGAATTTCTAAAAAGTTTCCGACTTGTGTCTCATAAGATACACATAACCATAACACGATGCAACATCCGTAAAGGTTACGAAGTATTCATATCCACCTCTAGCCTAGCTAGACATGGGCCCACTTACGTCACTATGAACGAGGGCTAACAGCTCAGGGGCACTTACACTTTTACCACTAAAAGGTGTTTTAGGCACTTTACCTAATAAACAAGATTCGCAGACATCATATGAATTTGGATCAAATCCGTCCAAGTATCCATTCTTCAAAAGTGTGGATATACGAGTTTTTTCAATGTATCACTCATGACAATGCCACAGATAAGTTTTCATATGTTTTACTCAATTTGAGCCTTTTGTTTGTCATATTATATGTTTGAGATTCATTTATATTCAAAATATAAACACTATTATTAACATCTGTTGTACATATCAAAATGTTATCTCTATATACAAAACACCTAGTGTTCCAGAATACAAAGGTACACCCGCATTGGGTTAAACTAGATACAGAGATTATGTTCTTTAGTCAAACTAGGTACATAATAACAGTCACCTAATGTAATTACATGCCCCAATGGCAGATACAAAACATAGGTCCCAATGGCCAAAACAGCGACTTTCGTCCCATTTCTGACTCGTAGGTCTATCTCATATGAAGCCATTATCCTTCTAATCAGCAAATCCTGTACACCAGTACATGTGTGAGTACCACATCAAGAATCAAAAATCTAATTTTTAAAACTAGTAGTGGACATGTTTATAACAAACATACCTGAAACCGGAGCCTTGCCAGTCTTCACTTTCTTCAACTCCGCCTTGTACTCACGGCAGTCATGCTTCCAGTGACCCTGTTTGCCACAATGTAGGCAGACATCTTGGAATATGTCCTTAGTCTTCCCAAAAGACTGTGATGATTTAGCCTTGCCCTTTTTCTTCATTTTCTTCACACCCCCAGAAGCCTTCGGCCAAGCCTTGGCCATCTTGGATGTCGAAGTAAGGTGCGTCTCATGCTTCTTGCCCTGTAGAAGCTCTGGCTCTGCTTCTTTCAGCATCGCCAATAACTCTCCAAGAGTTTTCTCTTGGTTCATCATATTATAATTCATGAAGAACCCGCCCCAACATTCAGGCAGAGACTGTAAGATCAAATCTATAGATGTCTCAGCCTCGAAGGTTATGCCTAGTTGACCTAGCTGTTCGATGTCAGCAATCATTTGCGACATGTAGTGCTCGACAGATGTACCCTCTGACATACTCGAGCGAAAGAGCTTCTTTTGCAATTCATACTTCTGAGATCTAAGGTTAGATCTGTTAAGATCCTTCAATTTCAACATCATACCATAAGGATCCAATCCTTTGTTCTGACGACGAAACTGAGGAGTCATTGCGGCAAGCATGACGGATTGAGCACTAAAGTTATCATCACGATGAGTCTTCCAAAACTCACGCTCTACTGTTTGTTCAACTCCGGGCTCAGGCCCGAGAGATTTTTCTATG
Source organism: Zanthoxylum bungeanum (assembly GCA_019454045.1). NCBI lineage: Eukaryota > Viridiplantae > Streptophyta > Magnoliopsida > Sapindales > Rutaceae > Zanthoxylum > Zanthoxylum bungeanum. The sequence goes on along the minus strand of SKCR01034805.1, from coordinate 40,648 downwards.
ACATAGAGTAACTTCTCGGCTCCCAGGACTATCCTGAGATTCATCTCCCAATCTGGAAAATTGGAGCCGTTAAAGACATTATCGCCTATGATGATGTCCCTAACGCTAATCTTTCCAGCCATCTCAATTGCAATAGTCCAATTATTCAATCAACGATTTCGGGTACACTCAAAATGTAATGGTTATTATAGTCCAACTATATAACTAACTGCAAGTGTAGTAGTGTCTTGTACAGTCTAACTGTTCAAAGAAAGCAATATTCAATATTAGTCCAACTAATATATTTATAACAACGATAAATAAAATAAAAGAACGCGTGTAAGCAAGTATTAAATGAAATTGCAAATTTAATATTGGCCTCCAACATTTTTTCGGCGAGCCTCTAACCCTCAGTTGAGTACTCGGGAAACCCAGTTTCCTAGTAGGCTAGGATCCCGTTAAATAACACAGAACCTTGACTTTGGCCAACAAACTGTATGAAACTTAACTAGATAGATCTCTAAGATCAATTGGATCTCATCCAATTCCTAGATCCGGTAGGTGGACCTCCAAGTCCGAGTTATATATCCAATATATATTTCCTAACCTTTTCCTCTGAATCAACTAAGCCTTGGCTTTGGCTCAACAACCTTAATGATTCCAGTTAAGCGTGACCCATTGACAGTGGGAAAGCTTTGTAATCCCCGTCGATGTACAAGAAGTGACCTTGAATTTGGCCAACAAGTCACAACTGTCCAAAATATGCGATATATAACAAAGCTTTTATGGTTCAAACACATCCGCGATGGACAATGATCTTGACTTTGGCCAAAAAACCAATGCCAATCTTGGATCTTGAGAAAGAATCACTCAATGGAAGGAAAACGCTTAATATTTAATGAGAGTTTTTCGCGTAAATTGGCAACCAATTTATTATCTTTGATTTAGTCTCATCATACACCCTTAAACATGCATTCTAAAAGCATAACAAGGCGCGATAAAATTTAATAATGATATGCGGATGGATATATAACAGAATTTGTTCCTAGAATAAATCTCTCCATTTCCTCTCTCTCGCTAGCATTTTACATACTTCTACCCAATTACATAATACATTAAAGAAACCTCATTTGCATTGAGGGGAATTGGTGAGAAGAGAAATACAAAGAGATAAGGAGGTGAAAGGCTGGACACGCAGGTCCAATTTAATAAATAAGTACCATACTTACAACAATTTCCAAAATTGCCCCACCCGACTAATATCCATTCGATATACATTATTCATACAAATACATCCAAGTATTCACATAAAGCATGATGTCAATCAATCTAATCCAATTGATTAATCTTTAATTAATGACCATCCAATGTTCATACAACGATTTGATTTGCGCGAGTCCAACTCGTTTAAGAATAAATACTCAAAGTGTGTATTCTTGAATTATATCGAACTACAATTTTAATTCCAATTTAAATTGTATCCAATACTAATTCATTTTTAATTCCAAATTAAATAATTACACTTTTAATAGTGCCTTTTAGACTTGGATTCCAAATCCAATCCAATTGGGTCTCAAAGGCCCAATTAGCATCCAATACTATTCAATTAAAGTCCAATGGGCTTTCAATTAATTCTTTAGGCATGAGCTTTGGCCATTATGGATCCAACCCAAGATGCCAAGGCCCAAGTTAGGAATCACCCTATGTCACAAAATCAATTTAGGCCCAATTAAATTATTAAAGGCTCAATGTCATATTTTGGACTTTATGGAAATGGTTTTAGGCCCAATTGGATCCAACCCAATTGTCCAAAACCATACTTGGCCCAACCAAGCCCATTAGCCCAAATACAACAAATTAAATTAATACATTATTCCAAATTACATATTAATCTAATTAAAGTGCAATTACCACAATTAATTAATTAATCAAATATTTCCAAAACATTAATTAATCTAATTAATCATGTTTACTTCTGAAATTCATGTCAACCACAAAATTTAGGCAAAATCAACTCATTTCAACATGCTACATCCCACGGAAATTACATGAAATAACATCTAATTTTGATTTCAATCCAATTAAATCAACAATCAATATTCATTTCATGCTTTTAACATATCCAATTGTCAAAATTCAAAAAATACCATGAGAGGTCCTAGGGTTTATGTTCGGCCAAGTTGGATTTTTTGGGGAAAATTAATCTAATCAAATTTTCTCAAATCCATTGATTCACAATTCCAATTTATCATCATCAAAGCTCAACCAAACAACCAATTTGGAAAAATACATACTGCAAGCACAAAATCCCCAAATAAAGTCTATAAACCTTAAACTCAAATCAAGCTTAGATATGGCTCATGATACCATTGTTAGTGTCCTAGACATTCCCAAGGTCTCTAAATATGATATGTGTGTGAATAAATCAAATGGAGTTGCGGAAATACTCACTTTGATTGGATGAGAAATTTCAAAAATCTTTCTTTGTCGGAAGAGCTCCAAGCTTTTAGTTGAGTTCCAAACTCTTGGGGTGAGTTTCCCTATCACCTTTCTTTGACTCCCAAAGTGCTAGCTTTGTCCAAAAATAGAAACAAAATTTTGACTCCAAGACTATAGAGATTCGGCTAAGAGAGAATAGTAATTTTCCAAAAAAAAAAAAAGTCCAACTTATTACCTTACATGTGTGTTGTGTGTTAAATGCAACATTTAACAAAGCCCAACTACTTACATCACCAATAGTGACTAGTGATGTAAGTAAAGTGGGTCCCACCAATTTAAATTCAAAATTTGAGTTGGCTTGTACAACACACTTTGGCCTCATGTTCGTTTAATCCGATTAAATGAATTTTTCGTCGTCACGTAATTAAATCCAATTTAATTAAATAATAATACCTAGCAAAATTATTACGAAAGTTGCTTACGAATTAATTCCAAAGTAATTCGTTCGCTCGAATTAAAATCCAATTTTAATTCCGTATTGAAATCCAATTTCAATTAATATATCCGATATATTATTTTAGCCCAATTAAATAAATTAAGTAGTAAAATCCAATTTAACTATTAAATTTACTTTGCCGATTAATTCCAAATTAATCGCGTTCTCTCTTTTAGATGAATTAATCCCAGATTAATTCTTACCGTAATTAATCCCAGATTAATTTTGTTCGAGTCAAAAGTCATCGGTGAATCTTTGGGAAGCGACCCAAGAGATCATTGGATATGTTGGCAGTAAATACGGTTGTCGGACTATCCGAACACGTGCGTACCCGGTACCACGTTCTTACCGATTTACAAGACATGGTTGGCTTCTAGCAAAGTACCGTGCCCACCCAATTCTCCAGAAATATTCAACGAAGAATATATAATCTGTATCAGGCGTAGTATACAATGTATTGCATAATACGATCCAGTATCAGATGTCACATGCTAGGCCTAGGGCTGGAATTGTGTCTGCCCCGTACGAAGCATATATCGGATCACTAGCAACTAGTCTCTGTAATCAGATAATCATGACCTAATCATACTATCCCGATAGCTGCAGCATTTAAGAGTAATAGTTCTGTATCCCTGCGTGATCATCATCTCCATATGACTGAAGTGATACTTCCATCTTGACATCACACCTAATACACTACGATTCTCAGTAAACCCAGAAGAGGCGTACACATAACCTATTAAAGCTCCGGACGACCAAAACCAAAGCGTATTTATTGTCACAAGTATTAGCGATGCAAGTCTCAGGTTAAGACCACATACACCTACCCTGATTCGGATTCCCATAGACACATAGTCATACTACCAATGGGACTCCGAGTGGTCTATCCAGAGCAAAGTTGTTCCCGGTCCAACGGCTAACAGAACCTTCTATCACACTTGCATAAGTATCCAATACTTAAATATATGAGAACTTTGTCGTTAAGCTTCCATAACGCGCACAAGTGTAATAACAGTCTATTCCGCATTATTAATGTCCAATCTCGATAATACTACGACTAGAGATCTTTAATGATTAAACGTTTCGTGGATTAATAATGTATCATATCTTATTAATCTGGTACTAATCATATGGAATTTTATCATTTATATATCCAAGTAATCCAATTACAAAATGATAAAAGAGCAATTTCCTTTGTCACATAGTTAATTTGTACAAAGAACACCATTTCTTTTACAAATAGTGATGCTATGGGTCATAATTGTCCAATAGTTGATGCAGCAGCTGGGGGAGTTTTATTCAAGAAATCAGTTGAGGACGCCTATAATCTGTTAGAAGACAAGGCCATTAACCACTTTCAATGGCCAAGTGAACGCACTACGGTGACCAAAATGGCTGGAATATATGAAGTGAACCCTCTTGTGGCACTTACAACTCAGATTTCCACCATATCGACTCAAGTAGCAGCCCTGAAAAATCCACGAGTACAACCATCTATTGAATCAGCGGTGGCTACAAATATGATGATATTGGAAGGAAACCCGAACTTTGAGCAAGTCCAATATGTGAACAATCAGAACTTCAACAGCTATAGAGGCAATCTTGTGTCTAACCACTATCATCCAAGCCTGTTATATGCTAATACATAGAATACCTTGCAACTTTCATCGGGCTTTGACTATCAAAGAGCTGATCAGAAATCTTCCTTGAAAGATTTCATGAGCATGTTTGTTGCTAAAACTTAGCGAGGTTTGAGAAGAATGAATCAAGGCTGAACAATATTGAGACACACATGGAAAATATCGGGGCAACAATGAAGTCTTTAGAAACACAGATTGGGCAGATTACTTCCTCCATGACCAAGCAGCAGTAAGGGGTATTTGGATAAACTATCACAGTCGCCAAGCTATCTTTTTCATATCAAAGCAGTCAGTGGATACAAAAGAAGAAACTACCATGACCATTTGGGTGGTTGCGTCTGGCTGAAGATGTTAAGCTTAGCGCTAGCGGGGAGGCAACCCTTGCATTTGTTTTATTATTATTTTCTTTATTTTTAATTTTTATTTTATTGTGTTCTATTTATTTATTTATTTGTTTGCATGTTATTTACGCAGGTAGCACGAAATACACAAAGCCCGCGCAACCAAATTCTGACCAGTAGGAGTCTGATCAACTCCATGCACGTTAGTGTTGTTCCTCACTCTTATTTCTCTATATTTATCTTACATTGAGGACAATGCAAATTTGAAGTTTGAGGGTGTGTGCATGTAGTGATAGTTCTTGTTAATTCAAAAAAAATTGTTATTTCTTCCTTATTAGTAAAGCATAAGTCTAATGATGAATTTATTTGCTGTAAATGAAATTTTAGAAACGATAAGTCTCAATTGATTTTTATTTGATGCCTTGAGTAGATGATCTAGGTTAGACTCGTAAGCACTTAATAATAGGTTTTTAGCAGCAAGAACCTAAGTAGTTGGCAAAGTGACTAGTTGAAGAAATTGTTTGTCGATGAATGACTGTTTGCTTAGATATTTATCTCAATATGCTATTATTATGATGTATGGTATGATAAGAAAAAGAAACCACCTATAACCGATAAGCGTGAAGATACCCATGGGCGAGTGTTAGGACTACCATGAGGAGAAATGCTACCTTAAAATGTAGGTTTGTTTGAAAAAAAAAAGAAAAAAAGAAGGAGAATAAAATAAAATAAAATAAAATCATACCAAACTGGGAAATGAAAGGCAAATGCAGAATAAATTTGAGATATCTAGGTTAGTTTGACCCATCGGATCTCAATTTTTGAGACAAAATCATCGAGTTAGCTTACTTATGAGTCGAGCTGTGAATGAACTTGTACACACACACACACACTGTGAGTCTGACTTAGATGGTTTATTCAAGAACTTGGATTTGAGTCGCAGTTGAGTACTTTAAAGGTTCTTTGATTTCATTGACAAGCATTCTTTGAGGACAATAATATGCATAACTATCGGGATTATTTTATTTATTATTATTTTTATATTTTTGCATGATTGCATGTTTGAGAATGACGTTTGTGGGTGTCGTCGCTGTAAGCCCTCACGAGACTATAACTCGTCCAATAGGATCGTCTAGGGGTTTAAAGGCTTGTTGCATATGCTAAATGTAATCGTGATCCCTATGAAAGTGCCATAGTTAATTTTATTTATTTAGATTTTATTTTGTCTTTTCCTCGGGACTAGCAAAATCTTAAGTTTAAGGGTGTTTGATAAGTGTGATTTATACCCACTTATTACTTCATTCTTAGCTTACTATTTTGTTCATTTAACGTATTTTGTAGTTCTTTTATGTTTTATTTGTAGGAAGCATTATTATATGGATCTTGGGGCATTTATACGTATTTTGGAACCATACGGACGCATCAGAAGCACGTGGGAATACCAGAAATGCGGAAAGCATAAATCCTGGAACATTGTAACTCGTCGCGACGCGCCCTTTTTTGTGTGTCGCGATGGCCTTCAAATTCTGCCATACAAAATCCAGAGATTTGGGCGCCGCGACCCCCACTTTCCGACGCCCCGCAGCGACCAGTAACACTAATTTTAGGGTTTTTACATGCACAAGGACCCCAATGCTCTATTATAAATACATAAGTTCGTCCAAGACTAAGAGAGGAGGCTAATACACAGCACAAAACACAAAACACTTATTTTTAAAGAGATCCAAGGAGGAGGATTGAAGAGCGACAAGAGGAGACAAAAGTGGTGACGTCCGAAGAGGAAGTGATTCAATTCGGGTTTTATCTTCTTGTTTCTTTCTTAGAACTCTAATGATTTCCTTTAGATTCATGACCTGTTCTTATTGTTTGTATCTTTAGTCATGAACTAACTCCTTAATTCTGGAGAATGATGTAATTGATGCTTGAACCTTTGTATTGTTTGTCAATTTTGTTATGAAGTTTTATTCAGTTTATTTATATTCTTTTGAGTTTAATGCTTCTTGGTTGCTGGCCACAATTTGAGATGATGCATGTTTGGAATCTATCACTCGGGAGAGAGGGATTCTGAAAAGATCTAGAGAATATAACCTAGGATTCTATAGAGTTCGGGAGAATATATAGTTCATTTGAAGTCGTTAGCATAGAATCACAAGACGTAATGAGTTGTTAATTACTAGATTTTTATAGGGATATCGAAGTCTGTAATTGATAATATTTTCACTGATACTCGGGAGAGGGAGTTAATACTTAGGATTCTTGACTTATGAACAATACAACTGAACAAAGATTAATTGACATGATAAATACATAGGGGATAGCTAGGTGAAATCATACTCTAGAATCTCTATCGTATTAGTTCCTCATATCTAAATATTTTTATATATTATTTATCTAGTTAAATCTTTATTATTTATTTTCTAAATAAAGTTAGGATTATCAATTGTAGTACTTAGTGTGAGTTTAACACAATCCCTGTGGGTTCGACACTCTTAACTCATCTTTACTAAAACTTGACACCGTACACTTTCGGTACGATATAAAAATAGCGCAACATTGACAAACTTTATTACCGCATATCTGGCTGGTTTTATTTATTTTTCATAATTGAGTATCTAACTGGACTTGTTATAGACAAAAGTTATCACCGCCTTTATGGCTGGTTTTATTTGTTTTGGCATAATTAATTCCTGAAATAAATTAATTGGTAATAATGACAATTTATTTATTATAAAAAGTGAGATTTCTAAATTTAAAATATTAAAAGTGGATCCACTAGCCCCAATATTTTATTTTATTATTACAGTCCAATTTAAAAATTTCCAATCAACTTCAAACAATTCAATCATTTTCTTTTCACTTAATTTATTATTTTATCTTATTAAATCTATTCCATGTGGATCGACCCCGGACTTACCGGGTTATTTTATTAATTTGACACTCTTATACTTGGGATTAAAGAATCACTTTGTGAGTATGTCAGATAGGCAATTGGGTACTTGTGGCATGTGGCGCGTGCGTGTTTCTTAAATAATTAATTTTATGAATTAATTTTTTATAATTATTTTTTGAATTAATTATTTTGTTAAATATTTTTTTCGTGAACCAATGTGACTTAAATATTGCTTTAAGATGAACCAATGTGACTATTAGACTTAAATACTGCAACAGTTAGTATTTTATTTTTTTGATTAGACACAACTATTGGTATTTAAGTTAATATGTGTTTTTCTCAATGGATGTATTTGTTGAATTCGTATTCTATATAATAGCAATTCCCTGCAGAATATTATTATCTCTTTTCTATATCTGTTTTCTTCTCTGAAATACTTTTGAAAATCACAGAATTATTGATTTGTGATTTCTTGGCTTTGTTGTATCTTAGGGGTATATTGTCATAATGTGACAATAAATTAGAGATAATAATTACTTTAAAGAAAATATAGTCCACACCTCAAAGCAATTATTTGTTCTTATTCTATTATATAGTGATCCATATCTTTTGTATCTTCAACAGCTCAACCATATTAGTAAAATGTGATGGAAAGATATTTGATACTTGCATGGAACTGTTAATTGTCTTATTACCTCTTTTTATAATAAATCCTCAAATATATTTTATAGTTTTCGATAATATTCCTTTTTCAAGTGTCAATATTTTTATTTTTGTTCTAGTGAAACAATATATTTAATAGATTTTAAAGTCATTTTGTAACTAATTTTTTTTTTTTTTCAGAGTAACTAGTATCCGTTGAAGTTCTATTAACTAGTAGAGCCGTTCTTGAAAAACAAAAATAAATAAAATAAAAAACCAGAAAGTCAAAAACAAACAAACAAACTATAGGATAATCAACTTAATCGATTCAAAAAAAGAAAAAACTTAAACGCTAGTCGGTTAAGTCAATGGACACATATTTTTTTTCTTTTTAAATAAAATTGAGTCATGACAACAAAAAATTTAAATAAAAATAAAACTTAAACTCTATTCAAGTTTATTTATATTCCCTATTTTTTTGGTATTAGCATATAGATAAAATAAAAATTATTTTATTTATATTCCCTTCAAGTTTATTTACATACTCTATTTGTCGGTATTAACGCAGGCCACACGTATTCTTAACAAAAATTAAAGATCGTGAAGGATTTCGAAGAAATATCTCTTTATTATTGTAAAAATAAAAATTAAGGACCTGGCATCAAGAATCATATAAAGAAATAGTCCTCCACTTTAAGTACTCAAGCTTTCTTATATTCCATATATTATGTGTATACACATTACTTAATAAAAATTAGGGACTTGACATCAAGAATCTAAAAAGAACTATACATCCATTCTATTCAAGTTTACTTTTATTCTCTGTTTGTCTTTATTAGTGTGTGTGTATATTTTATATAAAATAGAAATTAGGGACATGACACGAGAGATCAAGCATTTCAAAGAAACACAAAGAAGAATAGAGAATTACTTTGAGACGTGAATTATATTTTTTTAAAGATAATTATTGTCCTCAATTTACTGTTAGGTTAAGAAAATATACCTTCCAGAATACAATAAAGCCAAAAAATCTCACTTCTGTGATTTCAGAAAAAAGACGAAGCAAAAGGAGAGAAAGATCAACATTCTACATGAAATCATCTTTAAATAAAATTAAAAAGATGCGATCTAATAGCACATGATTATTCATATACAAGTTATCATCATGTTAATTTGTATAAATTCAGCTCAATCATTCTAATACGAGGCATCATCAATTTATAAAAATTAAGAACCTGACATCACGAATCTCCCCCCAAAAAAAAAAGAAGAAGAAAAAACATCATTATTCCGTTCAAGTTTAGTTATATTCCTTATTTGTCTCTGTGCGTGTATATATAATATAACCTCGATAAATAAATTGACTTTTCGTTATTAATATATATGTGTGTGTGTGTGTGTCGAATCTCATAGTGCGCACACACATCACTTGACATCAACAATCTCAAACTAATATTATCTCACTATCTTTAACTTATTTTTCATATTTGACTGTATTAGTGTGTGTACACACAAAGTGGTTCTAATTAGGGTATTTATTCCCTAATTAAAATATTGACATTTCTTGTGAAAGTCGCCATATAACTTTTTGAAATCATAAAAACCATATTCAAGCGTCATGACAGAAACATATCATATCAAATAATATCATAAATGATGCGGAATTCATTTGGAGGATTAGGCCAAACAAACCCCTCGCAATGGATAGAATCCCAAGAATCGCGAAAACCCTTCCAAGATCACAAAGATGACCCACAAAGAACTTGTCATTGAGAACCACAAAGTGGTTTATGATATGGACATGAATAGATATAAAGTCAAGTGTGGTGAAAGAGTCATTACTCTTGTTCCTTTAACACTTCAGCAGGCATATGATGATGTGTTGTATTTTCAGAGAAGTACGAGTAGTGAGAGACATGGTAATGTCGATAAAGTACATTATGTGGAGCCATCAGATAACAATATGGGTAATGAGATGTTTGAAGAATTTGTTGTAAATGAGAGTGTACGACAACAAGCTGGAGTAGTAGCCGAAAGTTTTAATAAGAGTGAGATCATTAGCAAGGCTATCGTTAGTGAGAAAGAGAAAGAGTGTAAACACAGCCTTACAGAAAACACGTGAGGGGAGTATGACCGAACCTAGTAAGGAAATTAAGGCTAAGGGCCTGAGTGTTCCCAAAAGGAGTGTGAGTGATCTTAAGGGGAAATAAAAGGGCGAGTGAAAAAGAGCTTCTATATGGGTGGAGTGAAGCGAATAGAGCTTTTAAGCGAATAGAGCTTTTGCATGAATTCAGTGATGTGCTGACAGATGACATTTCTAGTGGGCTTCCACTCATTAGAGGTATTGAGCACCAGTTAGATTTCATACCAGGCGCAGTCATTCCTAACAGAACAACCTACCAAAGCAATCCCGAGGAAACGAAGGAACTTCAGAGGCAAGTGTGAAATTTGATGGAGAAAGGGTATGTCAGAGAAAATATGAGTCACTGTGCGGTACCAGTACTTCTAGTTCCTAAGAAAGATGGGTCGTGGAGTATGTGCGTTGATTATCGAGCGATCAGTAATATAACGGTAAAGTATCGTCACCTTATTCCTAGATTAGATGACATGTTGGATGAATTGTATGGTTCCAAAGTTTTTTGTAAAATTGATTTGAAGAATGGATACCATCAAATTCGCATGAGAGAGAGAGATGAGTGGAAAATTGTATTTAAGACCAAGTATGACTTGTATGAATGGTTAGTTATGTCATTTGGTCTTACAAACGCACCTAGCACATTTATAAGATTGATGAATCATGTTATGCGTGCATTTATAGGTAAGTTTGTTGTAGTTTATTTTTATGACATCATAGTTTATAGTGAAACATTAGATGAGCATGTTATACATTTGAAGCATGTTCTTGAAGTGTTAAGGCAGGAAAAACTGTATGCTAACTTTGGTAAGTGCACTTTTTGTACGGATATGATTGTTTTCCTTGGTTTTATTGTAAGTGCAGATGGCATCAAAGTTGATGTAGAGAAGGTAAAGGCAATTCAAGATTGGCCTACACCTACAATTGTAATAGAAGTCAGAAGCTTCCATGGATCAGCAAGCTTCTACCGCAGGTTTGTTAGAAACTTCAGCAGTATTGCAACACCACTGACTGAAGTAGTGAAGAAAACTGTTGGCTTCAAATTGGGAGAAGAGTATGAGCGTGCATTCCAGGATCTTAAAATGAAGTTGTGCAGTGCACTAATTTTGGCGCTACCCAACTTTGAGAAGACATTTGAGATTGAGTGTGACGCATCCGGGATAGACATTGGAGCGGTTCTTATGCAAGAAAAATGGCCAATAGCCAAAGCCATATCTAAATTGTCTCCTTGATAAAAAAAAAATCCCCAAAATTTGTGGCTTTATATGTATATAGGCCCAATGATGTGTTTGGAAGCCTACAAATTCTTGTCTTTGCCGAATTTTTGGTGTTGGACTTAATTCGGCTTGATTCGTGAAAAAGGTACTTGACTTCCGAATTGTTGGTGCGTTAATCTGGTATGACTTGGGTCAAGTGAAATAACTTTGGCCCACTCCATAGAAGCCTTCATGTGATGCCAATATGCCTTGGAGTTGTTTGTCACACTCGACCATGGCATTTTATGCTAGCCCCGCCATTGCGTCTTTGATCTTCTTAGCTCTTTGGCGTGTGATTGGCCATGTTGGTACTTGCAAAGGCTCTACCATATTAGTGGTCATGACATCTAACGTTTCTTGAGTGGTTGGATTCATGTCAATAAACGATATCGAAATGTATTATAATCAAAACGTAATTGTTTTGAAATCATTTTTTCCCCAAACCCAAATATGTTTAAACCAAAAATAAATATTTGAAAACTTGATCAAAGATCAAATGCATATCTTTCAAAATCATTGTCTCGTATACAAACTTTTCAAAATACTTATCAAGCGTCCATTGTTTACGTCGCACGCACTGACTGGACAGTGTATGAACAAGACCACGTCGACAGAGTAGCATAACAAACACCATGACCGAGTCAGAACGAAACATATACAAGCTTCACGGAGGGTCAAAAATATAAAACTATCAAGCACTGTGACGGAAATAGATTTTTAAATGTCTCGACGGAAATAAATTTTTACGGTTTAAAAACATCAAAATCATTTTCGAGCATCGAGACGGAAACATATCATCAAGCACCTCGACGTAAACATATCGATAAATCACAAAACATAAAAACATGAATCAAGTGTCGAGGCTAAAACATATCTTTTATCCTTTATAGTCAAAACCAAAATATCTGAAATCTTTCTTTCTTTCTTATTTTCTTTTCTTTTTCTTCTCAAAAACTTTTATGCCATGATTCAAATACCAAGTTCTCAAAAAATAAATCAAAATATCGAAGCACAAAAAAATAAAGATATTCGTTTACAATTCAGACTATCAATATCATAGAATTACTCGTACCTCAAACACATTGAATTTACATCACATACATTTACATATATCTATATAAACGACATAATTTTAACTTAGTATACATATATACATTATATATATATTCATAACATACAAACATGTACCGATCATCTGAACCACCCATATCAAATCAAAATCATCGTACATCATACTATATACCTGAAATCAAAATAATTTATAAACATGAGACCTATATGGTCTATACGTAATAGAAAACTTACTCAGACAATCAGATACCTTTTAGCTTCACCGTCACCTAAATCTGGCTCTAATATCAAAATTTTAACACCCCGACAGAGGCATGATGCTACCGGCAGGAGACATGGATCCCGACAAGGTATATGGCTCTAATAATGCTCTCTACATGGATCCCAACAACTATTCAAAAATGACATCATTTTTAGTTTAGGGAATCAATTCATTAGTTTTTATGGTAGCATTGGTTTATATGTAGAACACGATTTCTTCCTCCTAAATTTAAAGAGTGTGGTCACCCTAAAATTATGTAGAATAAGAATATGAAGTATTATGAGAGACTAAAATCTTATCACACTTTCTGGATATAAAACTGGACATGAATATTCCTATCCCTTAGAGATGGTTCAAATCTTTTCTTTATATATTGCACCCCCACTCCCATTCAACCTAAACCTTAAATTAAACATATTTACTTGGCCTTTTGCATCCATTACAACCCAAATTATAAAAACTAGTACAATATATTTAAAAAAAGGGAGCTAGTGTGGGACTTTGACTTCCCAAAGCCCTTTAAAAAGACAACTGCAAATAATTACAGAAACAAAGAAAGAAGAAAACACAGGGGGATAAAGAAAACATTATGACAATGGAGTTAGATTTGTTGTGGTTGACTTTGGCAATTTTGATAGGCAGTTATGTTGTTGTGTTTGGATTATTGAGGAAAGTAAATGAATTGTATTATGTTAGTAAATTGGGAAAAAAGAGACAGTATTCTCTTCCTCCTGGGGATATGGGGTGGCCTCTGCTTGGCAACATGTTGTCTTTCCTCAAAGCTTTCAAATCCAGTGATCCTGATATCTTCATCTCCAACTTAATTAACAGGTCTCTCTCTTTTATTAATTTCATGATTTTTTTCATCTATGTTGTTTGTGATACCTCAAGAGGCTAATAAATAAAAATAAATATTCCTTTTTTTTTTTTTTGGTTGGGGGGGCATAGCCCCTTGGGCTGCATTAGATGATAACTTGTAAAATTTTCAGGTACGGTCCAACAGGTGTATACAAGAGCCACCTATTTGGGAGCCCAAGTATCATTGTGTGCACACCAGAAGCATGCAGGTAAGTGTTTGTTTTAAATTACTGGGTATAACTCATCTTTCAAAATTGACTTGTAAGGAGAGAGAATCATATACTTATAATCTTATTTATGTTACTCTATTTAATCCATGTGTAATTTGGGATCTTAATATTACACCATGCCTCACAACCCACGTCCATAGCGGCTCATCATACCGAATTGAATAGAAGTCATCCCAAAAACTCTGTTTGTAAGGAGAGGACTTATATTCTCAATTATATTATTCTATTTCACCCATATGAAATTTGAGATCCTAACATTTGACCACTCTTCGCAACCGACATCCATGGCAGCCCATCATACCTAGCTGGATGGCTTCTCATATCCCGTCTTCAGGTACCTCGTCCGCAACAACGGTTACAAAGCTGCACCAATACCAATCACATACTCAGCATAGTGTGTCTGATCCTATACTCATCGTGGTGTCTACTCTGATACTAATTGTTACAAACTCATGAGTAGAACTCATCCTTAAAAACTGACTTTTAAGAAAAGGAAGTTTATGAATTTATATTCTCATTTACATTGTTCTATTTAACAAATTTGGAATCCTAAGAATGTTCCTCCAAATATTTTATATCATCTTTAGAAGTTAATAGTTAATCTAATTATCACTCATATGCAGGCAAGTGTTAATGGACATTGACCAATTTAGAAGAGGAAATCCAGCATCCACAAAGAAATTAATGGGAGAGAAAATGTTTACATTTTCAAACGAAGAGCACAAGCGTCTACGTAAGCTAACAGCAACTCCAATAAAGGGTGACAAGGCACTAACAATGTATATTGGGTATATTGAAGACATTGTGATTAGTTCATTGGAGGAATTGGCTAGCTTGGACACACCAGTTGAGTTCTTATTTGAGATGAAAAAGCTTACTTTCAAGGTTATTACACACATCTTCCTCGGATCAAGCAGTGACACACTTGTTGTTGGCTCAGTGGAGAAATTCTATACTGATATCCTTCATGGACTCAAGTCTCCGGCCATTAATATCCCTGGTTTTGCTTTCCATAAAGCACTTAAGGTAAGCAAAGTTTATTATTTACTATCCTCTCTTTCATTAAGTAGATTTTTTAGCTATGCTTGTGATACCACTGAGCTTAAAGTAGTCTTATAGTCCTGCGTATTTTGAATTTAGGATAAGAAATTACAAAAATAAAAAATAAAGATAGCATAAATTCAAAATCGTTCGAGAGACTCTACACCTCCTAACAAGAAAAACAAATGTTGAGCAAAATATGACATATACCTCTGTCTCTTTGTTCTTTGATCTTTTATAAGCAAAAGAGACAACAATAATTCCTAAACAAAAGCAACTCCTAAATAAAAATGGGGAAATGTCCCAACAACCACTGGAGGGTACCCACTTATTTGACTAAGTCCCAAGAAAATGTTATAGATTTTTAAAGGAAATAGAGTAAATTTCAATTAGAAATAGGAATGAAACATGAAAAATTGGCTATATAAATATTAAATCATTTTTTTTTTTTTGTGGGGGCCATGGCCCAATCCAATTTGGTCACAAGCATGTTCAGCCCCTGATTAGAACACCCTTATCTTCATTTAACTTTTCTTTAACTGTGATGCTATTGAAATTTCAGAAACATACCAAGTTATTGAATTTCTTAACTAATGGTAAATAAGGAGAGTTATTTCACTAGTGTTTTTAAATCTGTTATCAAGATATTTCAAATAATTTAATATCGGACTCTAAATTAAAGGCTACGTCTGAGTACCATTCAATTTTTATTAGGCTCGAAATAAGTTGGTAGACATTCTTCAAGCGGTATTGGATGAAAGAAGGGGAATGAGAGAAAGTGAGCAGCAAAGAAAGAAAGGCATGATTGATTTAATGATGAAAGCTGAAGATGAGAATGGAGGCGGCCTTGAAGATTCTTATATCATTAATTTACTTATCGCAATCTTGTTAGCTGGTCACGAAAGCTCTGCTCATGCTATCATATGGGCTATCATTTACCTCCATCAACATCCACAAATGCTTATCAAAGCCAAGGTGTGATGTAATGAATAATTGAAAATATATTAGGGACACCTAAATATCAATTCTCCCCCGGAAAGAAAAAAATAACTCGTAAATTCTGAACATTACTGCTTTGCTTGACAGGAAGAGCAAGAAGAGATTATAAAGAAAAGATCATCTACGCACAAAAGGTTGAGTTTTGAAGAAATTAAGCAAATGGAATATCTTGGTAAGGTATGTTATGATTGTCTTTTCAATGAGCCAAGACTACAGGGAATCCAATGCAAACTTATTCTTGATTGCTTGTATTTTTTTTTTTTTTTAAAGGTAAGGGTCTATATAAATTTTAACTCTATATTTCTCTCAAGAGTCAGAATTTGAGAGGCTAGCTAAATAAATATGCTGAAAGCCACTTGATCCCGCCCTTGTAGGCTATTACTTATTATATATATAACAATTTCTTTTGATGATTTAGGTTATAGATGAGACATTACGCAGGACCAATATTTCGTTGACAGTTTTCAGAGAGGCTAAAACAGATGTTAATATTCAAGGTTACACTGCACCAAAAGGATGGAAAGTTTTGGTTTGGAACAGAGGAGTTCATATGGATCCTGAAATTTATTCAAATCCAAAAGAATATGATCCTTCAAGATGGGATGTAAGTATCAAAAATAAACAGAGAAATTATCAAAATTCTGTTGTAGTAGAATGAAAGTTTACTTAATAAAGAGAAATATTATAAAAAAATATATATATATTTGAAGTTAATGTAGAATTTTTTTAAAACATGAGAGACAATGAAAGTTTCACTTGATTCCGAGCTTGATAAGCCACAATTGTGACCTACCATTCTGAACAGAATCATGTAACAAGACCAGGAGCTTTCATTCCCTTTGGAGGTGGATCATGGATTTGCCCTGGAGCTGATCTCACAAAACTTGAGTTGTGTACTTTCCTCCATTATTTTCTCCTTAACTACAAGTGAGTTTTCTTTTAATGTTTTTATTTTGTTAAAAATTCATACTAGCAATAGTTTGTACAAATAAATTTATGTACAAAACTTTTTTTCTCCTTTTTTTTAAAAATAAAAATAAAAAAACGAACATCTGTACCCGATATTTTATCTTTATTTATTCGTTTGTTTGTTTGTTTGTTTGTTTGTTTTTGTTTTTGTTTGCAGGTTTGAGCAACTTAATCCTGGATGCCCTATTGCATACTTACCTTTACCTAAGCCTTCGGACAATTGTCTTGGAAAAGTCATTAAGCTCATCAAATGAATACCTCGCATTTATAATAAGAAAGTCGATTTACAAATTATGTGTGATTCAGGAGCTGTGGTGAATAATAATGTTTTTCCTTTGTCCAAGTTATACATGAATTTCCAATGTGTATGTACTTTTTGTGCATTTAAAACATATCAATAATAATTGTCTCTATTAATTAGAATTGCAAGAATATTAAATTTTTTTAATGTGTAGGTGCCCCTGTTGCGATATTTGTATCGTACCATAAGTTTACAGTATCAAATTTTAGTAGATGATAAGTATGAATGTCGAACCCACAGAGATTGTAATCTAATTTGCACTAAGTACTATAATTACTAACCCTAACTTTATCTAGAAACACGATCTAAATTTAAAGTAAATGAAAACTTAAAAACAAAAACAATTAAGAAATTAAACGATTTTTATTGCAAGATCAGTTATGAGATGAATTCTAGAGTCTGATTTCACATAGTTATCCACTATGTATTTGTGATTCCAAATTAACTACTATTCAATTTCTAAGTTTATAAGTCAAGAATCCTTGAGTATTCCACTCCCTCTCCCAAGCAATAGTAAAAAGATTACTAATTACCGACTTCGATATCTCTATAGAAATCTAATAATTAACAATTCATTATGTCTGTGATTCTTTATTAACGGCTTTCAAAGAGTTATAGATTCTCCCGAGCTCCATAAACTTCCAAGATTATATTTTTTGAGTCCTATTCAAATTCCCCTCTCCCGAGCGATAGATTTCAATACACAATCATCCACTTTGTGGCCGGCAAATAAGAAGCATTCAGCACAAGAAAACATAAATAAACCGAATGGAAAACTTCATAACAATTATTTGGCAATCAATACATAGTTTCAAGCATTAGGCTACGTCATACTCTAGAATAATAGAATTAGTTCATGGCTAATTTAAAGAACAACAACATCCAAGTCAATAACATAATGAAAACTAGAAGAGTTTGAAGAAGAAAAATAATAATAAGGCAAGAATCCTGGAAAGTCTGGTGCAAGGAGTGTCCTTAGAGAATGCCTAATACTGAAAACAAAGAAACCTTCAAAGTGTATGATTCAACTTAAATCCAAAGTCTTGAGTAAATTATCTAAGTCAGACTCACAATGTGCGTGTGTGTTAAGGTTTGGTCACAGCTTGAATCCTAAGGGAGCTAACTTAGTGATTTCGTCTCAAAAATATACATCTGATGGGTCAAACCAACCTAGGTATCTCAAAATTTCTCCATATTTGCTGTAATATCCCGAGTTTTTCGGAACAATGTCGGAAGGTTTCTGAATTAAGGTTAAGGATTTGGAACGGGATGGTAATAAAAAATTAGAGTTTATGTGTTGGGAAATAAGTTAGAATATTTTAAGGTGAAGATTCGTTGCGTTGGAAAACACGTGGTTTCGAGAACCGGTTACGCGATTTCTGATTTTATCGTTATACGCGTAAAAGTTTCTTGTATCGGCTATAAAGATAGAAAACGAACTCCGATTGAGCTAATTTTTGAACCATCAGACTCATTTTTTCCGAGATGAACAACTTTCGTATTCAACACGTTTTGAAATTTGCATCAGAATGGCTTCAAAAATGCAAAATTTCTAGAAAGTTCCATGGCAGGGACCTGACTGCAATTTTGCGGGGGTCTGAACGTAAATTTCAGAAATTTTCTTATAAATACACATAGTTTCTATTTATTGTGAAATTGGCAAAACATTACAAATCTCCCAATTCACCCCATTTCCCCCAAAAACGATGCCTTGCGTCGTGAGGCTCGTCGGCCGGCCGACGGCCCAGAAAGTTGCATCCAGTTCACCTGCGCTTGAAGGTGGCAGGCGACGGCCCTACAAACGCTGGCAACAGTGAGAAATTGGGTTGAAGACGCACGCACATGGGTTTGTCGATTCCGACTCCTCGCTTCATTTCACGACCCGAGCCACCCGCCAAATCGAAGCTCTCGGAGGGTACTACAAGTTGACGGTGATGGATTTTGCTTTCCGTGCAGGGTTGCACACGAAATGAGGGAGGAAGATTCAGATGAATAGTGACCCATGGTGAACAGTAGCTCCGATTGGAATTCCGTCGATTCCAGCGCGTTCGTGGGGATCGTTTAGAGTCCGAATATGGCCTCGAAATCTCGGTAAGACCTCCCAGTAAAAATTCACAAATTTCAAGTTTATAGTTAAATGTTCGGATGTATCCAGTAGCTTTGTAGCGTAGAGTATTGATTTAAATTGAATTGATTGAGTATTAGTATATTGAATATGAGTCTGTGGCAGAATCCGAGTGATAACGGAATGAGTTTGATCGATCCGATAAAATATGTTAGTTTCTCGTAAAAGTGGGTTTTTGGATATAATGATGTGTTTCAATTTTAATGTTAGTTATGAGTTATTTATGATATTATGAATATGTTATTACAAACATGTTTGGATAAATTTAGGTAGGTTCGAAGGGTCGGAACCCTTCCGTAGCGTTTCTGGAAATTTTTTGGAAGATTTTCCAAAAAATATGTAAACCGATAATTTAGGTAAACTAGTGGTTTGAAATTATTTGTAATTGTGTTTTAAGACAATTGGAACTGAAAATATTAAAAACAAACTTAATTTGGTTATTCCGGAAAGATCTATAATTTTATCGTAGTTAAGTCGAGAACTTCGTAAATTGAGATTCTGACGGCATTTCGCCATTTGTTTTGGCAGATTTGGTTAGGACCTGGAGTGCTCACGAAGCCAGGTAAGTAACTCATGCGATGAGTAATTGAATGATTGATTTATGTTAAATATATGTATATGGAAATGATTGAAGTGTTTAGGATAATATGAGGTTAGCCAATAGATATTCTTGAGAACAAAGTTCGATATCATGTGTAGTTAAGTTTATCGATCGCCATAGGTATGGATTTTTGTTAATGCTTTGATTTGAAACGAAATGTTTGATGAGCTTAATGACTATGTATATGCATGAATGTACGTAAGGCTATGAACCTGTAATGATATGAAAATGTGTATGTGAATGAATATGAAAATGTATGAATATATGAATATGTATTGGTATATGCATATGGTGTTAAGACATGTATAGGTTGAGTATACAGAATTAGTGAATGGAGGCAAATCATGATTTTCTAAATTGATATAAGCTAAGCTATTTGAATAAGTAAAGTATGTGTACGAATGGATGTGTTTATGAATTAATGTTTCTGATAAGAATTCTGGAAACAATGTATATTTGATTAATAAGTAAAAGACATGAAGATTGTTAAACGCTCTGGTATGGGAACTCGAAGTAATACATATGAATATATGTTTGATGTATATACGTATGTATACTAGATGATAAGCAATGTTTGACATGTATGTGCTTGTGTATGTGAGATCGTGTGATAAAATTGTGTCACGTGTTATGTGTGATGTGTGTATGTTGATTGGTTGATAGTCTCGCGGTGTAGTAGTCGAGCTGGTTAGGAATTCGTTCGAATACAATTCATGTCATACCTATTCTAAAATAGGTAATGTGTCTCGTACGAGTATTGTGTGCGTAAGCCAACCATATGTTTGTATTGTTTGATAATGTGTTCTCTGATGTATTGATTGTTATGTGTGCTCCGTAGTTGGCTACACGATGATTGCATGTATGTCTGTGTGTATGTGTATGTGTATGTATGATAGAACTCGTAAAATATACGGATATTGTATGCTTATGTGAAATAAATGAATGAATTTGAAAACTAATGTGAGAATTAGATGTTATAACACGTGTTTGTTAAGTTGTATTAGAACATATGTATATGTTTAAGAACTCTAAAATTGTAATTGCATGTATATAAGAAAAGTGTGCTATATTATGTACAAGTGCATATGAATCCCGAATGTTTAGTTATTGTAAGGTTACCGTATTTGAAGAAAGATAAAATAGGTTTGTTTTGGTATAGAATAACGTTTATTTGGTTTACCGAATTGATGGTATTTCATAGATGTGCATTCGTAATAAAGTTTATGAATGTGACTTCTAGTTTCTTGTGATTGGAATGGTTTCTATGTAAAAAGACATATAGTATGATTTAGATGTTTGGTTAATAGTTTGGTGTATATGTGAATATGTAGACATAAGAATTTGACATGGGTTAAACATAAAGGATAATAATAAGCTGATAAATCGAACTTGTAATAATTTAGTAATTTGATAAACTGTTGGTATGTTTGATTTGTTTGTTTGTAATACTAGCATGGTTACTTACTGAGTTTTAATAACTCACACCAAACCAGTTGCTAGTTTTACAGGTTGGCTACCAGATGGGTCAACCACTCAAACTTTGAAGTCATGTTCGAGACGTGGATCACCCAAGCGGTAGTCACCTCGCAAGTGTCCTGGGAAAAGTTTTAGAAGATTAGGATATCTGATTTATTATTTTATTTATCGTACTGAGCATGTGATTTGTATTAATAAGTTAAAGTTTTGATTGTTTATGATATGGTGGGCACAGAGCCCTTGAGTGTTGATAGATAGTGTGGGCCGAGCCCTTAGGATATGAATTTGATGAGATTTGTGTGGACCTGAGGTCATTTTATTGGTTTGGAGTATTTTTGGATTGCCTTTGATGCTGGACTGCGATCTAGGTTGTCCAGTTTTAGGATACATCATGCCAAATTTTTATAAATTTAGAGGCTTATGAAGATGGATTAATCATGTCTCTTGCCGGTAGCATCCTGCATCTAGCGGGGTGTTACAGTTTTGGTATCAGAGCAAAGGTTTAGGTATCGGTGGCTATTGCTACAGGGTATCTGATCGTCTATGTAAGTTTTTTGCTATGTATAGACTATATAGGTTTTATGTTTGCTAATTGATTTATGGTATATGGTATGATGTGTTATAATTTTGATTGATATTGATGATTCGAATTATTAGTACACGTTTGCATGTTATGAATATATGTATGTGTTTAGGTATATTAAGTTAAAAGTATGTGGTTTATATAAGTATATGTATAAGTAAGTAATATGAATTCGAGGTGTTTTGAGGTATGAGAGATTCTATGATGTTGATAGTCTGAATTGTGGATTGATATTTTGAACCATCCGTATGAAATAAAGAAAGTTTTAAGGTGTTTTGATTTTGATTATAAAGGATAAAGAAAATGTTTCTGCCTCGATGCTTGATTAATGTTTTCATGTTTTTAGATATATTGATATGTTTCCGTCTCATTGCTCGAAAATGATTTTGATGATTTTAAACTACAAAACTTTTTTTCCGCCGAGACGCTCGAAAATCTGTTTCTGCCACGGTGCTTGATGATTTTATATTTTTGACCATCTGTGGTGCTCGTATATGTTTCGTTCCAGATTGGCCCCCGAGGCGCTCGTTATGGGGTCCAGACTATCGGAAAATGGTTGGCCCACTACCCTATCAACATGGTCCATACACTGTCCGGTCTATGTGCGCGACTGAGTAGTGGTCGATCGGTATGTATTTTCGATCTGTGCGTATGTATGTTTATGGTAAGTCACATATCTTTTGGGTAGTGTGATGTTATATGTGCTATGTTGTCAGCCATACCATGTTGTATATGCGATTGGATATGTACGTATGTAAACTTTGATATTGATGTCGTTTAAATATATGATATAGAATGACATGATGTGAAATGAATGAGTTTCGTTTTGTATTGTGGACGAATGAGATAGAATGAAATTCGTGTTATGTTTTCGTTTTGAAATTGTATTTGGTTGTGTGCAAAGAACATGTGTTATGTTCCTCGTTTCGGGAGATGTATGTGATTGGCTATATAGAATCCGTGTTTGACTTTCTTTCTGTTGATGGATGACTGTGAAATGGCTTAAGCGTGTTTCTATGGATGGGTGTGAATAGATATGATAAGTTTGATGTGTTATTGGTATAAAATATAAGATTCGATAAGTTTCGTTTTGAAATAGTGTAGTTTGTATTGGATTGTGAGATACGTAACTTTGAAAATGTGTAAAGTGTGGTGACTTCCGAATACGGAAACGATTATAATATACGTATGATCGATTCTGAAGGATTAGAAATAAAGACGGAGAAATTTCTAGGACGAAATTTTTATAATGAGGGGAAGATGTAATATCCCGAGTTTTTGGAACAGTGTCGGAAGGTTTTCGAATTAAAGTTAAGGATTTGGAATTGGATGGTAATCAAAAATCAAAGTTTATGTGTTGGGAAATAGGTTGGAATATCTTAAGGTGAAGATTCGTCACGTTGGAAAACGCGTGGTTTCGAGAATCAGTTACGCGATTTCTGATTTTATCGTTATACGCGTAAAAGTTTCTTGTATCATTTATAAAGATAGCAAACGAACTCCGATTGAGCTGATTTTTGAATCATCAGACTCATCTTTCCGAGATGAACTGTAGGGGTTTTAGGGGCATAATCCGGTAACGCAGCGGAAGCGGCGGAAGATCGTATCTTCCGATTTCAAAAATTTTTCTTGGATTAATTAAATAAACATATTTATTTAATATTCCAATATTCAAATTATGAAATAAAATTCAATAAATCATATTTAGGTGAATTTACCAAATTACCCTTACTTTGGTATTTTGTCCATTTTAGTCCGAAATTGATCTAATCAATTTTGAATGATTCTAAATCATTTCTAAGATGAACTTAGCATGTTCAAAACATCAAAACACCAAAAGCAACCAAATCCCCAAATTTCCTCACAAGGCCGAATGCACCATTTGGTGCCCAAATTGACCATTTGGTCATTTCATGCTTCAAAACTCATCCAAATGAAATCCAATCAACATGAAACTTTACATGCATCATATACACACCCAAATGCTCAACATATATGAAAATACCCAAATTTGGAATTGGTCAAGAACCCTAATTTTTCAATTTCTTCAAATTGGACAAATTAGACCAAATTGGTTAAATCAATTACTTTAATCATGTTTCTTCCATCCAATCAAAGTCTCAACACAATGAAACAACTCAAGATCAAATCTAGGTCATCTAAGAGTGGGTCAACAACTCTAGATTAGCAACAAGGTTTCCAAAACCATAAAAGAATACTTATAACTACAATAGTCACAAGCTTTCTCCATTATACATGCTCAACACTTTCACCAAACTTTTATCCATCAAAAACACAAAGAATAAAGAAAGGAATAACTTAAGAACATCATATGTTATAGCCTAGATCATAAGGAACAATTTCTTATCTAATAGTAAGTTGGTAAAACTTACTAAATCCAAGCTTTTCTTTAGTTTTTCCTTTTCTTCTTCACTTGCTTCCTTGGTTTTTCTTTAATGGAGTTTATGTCAAAGTGAATTAGGTTATCAAATGAAAGTGAAATGAAAACTATAAATACTTGCTACACTTTTAGCCTTGGCCGAAATTGGCCAAGCCAAATGCAAGAATAATAATTTCAATTTCATTTGACATTTAATCTTATCAACTTTAATAAATATCTAAAAACACTTTAAAGATATTAATACAAAGTCAACAAAAGCAACCAAGAGAAATATAACTCTTATATTCTAAGGTCATGGCCGAAATTAATAGAAAAATAAAGGAAAAAGATATTTTCATTTTCAAACAATTTTTGAACAAATATCTTAAGAAGTCAAAATCAATTTGACAACCTTTTCCTTTAATGTATAAGTCAACAATTGCAACTTATAATCATTTCCTAACTTTATCATTTGGTGATATATTTATATTTTAATTATATTAATCATTTAACAATTAAATAATTAATTAATTAATTAAATACAAATATATCAAATATATGTATTATATTTACTTTAAATATCTCAAATACATATATTGATGATATATGTCAAATACCTTTATTTGACTATTTATTAATGTGTATTTAATAATATCATATATTAAATACAAATACACATTAATTAGGAAATGACGGTTCGGCCCGTTCGTATGTATTTTTCGTTTAACGATTAAACGATTTATAAATAATCATCATTATTCATAAATGTTGCTCTAGTGCTCTACGAGTATGTTTCATTATTGAGACTCTCTAGATTCAGGTATATCCGTCATGAAATCCAATTTCATGTACATAATCTATCCACCCGTAGATTATGACGATCACGGATAAACTAGCTGAATCATACAGGTCGAGGTCATTGCATACGTATAATCCCTCCGTCACAGGTATCCAGATAATCCCAGAGATATAGATGTAAACGTCAAATCTCTATAGGTATTATCTCGTCGACGTATCTATTAGCAATCTCTAAATAACACTCGGAACTTACTTCCGATGTATACTGTGGCCACAGATTTAACAGACTGCTAATAATATATGGACTACCTATGCTCTGTACACAGAACTGACGGATCCTATCTTGACACACACAGGATATCCTGAGGATCGATCCACACCCAACGAACAGGCGGAGGTCTGATCTAAATAGATCGGTGACGTGACTGCCATCTAAGTGTGGAGGATGTCTCATACATCCACAGTGGTGTCTCAAGTCGAAGGACCACTATGCTACTCAACCCGAGAAGATTCTTATTGACGTTGGCGTACCATCCATTAAGAATCTTCGGTGAGCCGTTCAGTGTTTATCCACTATAAACACCTACACGTCTATACGAGTCTCCATAGACTCATGGTTCATTGGGATAAACCATCGGACCAAGTCTCGATATACGACATGTACTGGTCTCAACGGATTTGACTAACCGACCCGTGTTAGCAAATCTTGACCAGGAACTATGTTTGATAATATTCATATAGCAGTGACACTTCCCAATGTCAATTACAAACTAACTTTGTAACTGTGTACTGCATTATATATTATCGGGCCTTTGTCTAATATATACATATCACTAAACCATATTTAGTTTCAATCTAATCGTAATCAGATCGAATATGTATATAAGAACAAGAGGTGCAACCATAAATAAGTAATATTATGGAATAAGGGGATGTTCGTATTCATGAATCAGACATAAATACGGTCCGGATTGGCGCTCTGAGCACCAACCCCAACATGAACAACTTTCGTGTTCAATACTTTTCGAAATTTGCATCAGAATTGCTTCAAAAATGTGAATTTCTAGAAAGTTCCATGGTAAGGACCTGATTGTAATTTCGCGGAGTCTGAACGTAAATTTCAGAAACATTCTTATAAATACACATAGTTTCTGCTTATTGCGAAATTGGCAAAACATTACAAATCTCCCAATTCGCCCCCTTTCCCCCAAAAACGATGCCTTGCGTCATGAGGCTCATCGGTCGGCCGGC
Organism: Zanthoxylum bungeanum; assembly: GCA_019454045.1. Taxonomy (NCBI): domain Eukaryota; kingdom Viridiplantae; phylum Streptophyta; class Magnoliopsida; order Sapindales; family Rutaceae; genus Zanthoxylum; species Zanthoxylum bungeanum. The sequence continues at coordinate 13,886 of SKCR01034805.1, read as the reverse complement.
CGACATATGGAATTGGTGCATGGAGTGCCAATCCAATTTGTATATTTTATTATTTATTAATAAAATAACTACATTTTTCATTTCATACCTCATTAATGGTATTGTCATAATGCGTATTAAATTGATGTATAGATATGCTAAAAATGACATAGACCGTAGAATAGTCTTGACACTAGGTGTAAATTATTCCTAAAGTAAATATTCATAGTCGTTGGTTTTAGAATACGGTCGAATTCCTATAACCTAGAATACTAGCACATGTCGTATATTGGAATTGGAGTTCCAATGGTTTAACGCAATGTACCATGAGTTTTGGAAACTCATATAGACATGTGGGTATTCGTTGGAGCGAATACTGAATGACTCACAGGTGATTCCTACTAGTTGGAAGTACACACCACCGTCAATAGGTATCTCCTCGAGCCGAGTAGCATATGTAATCCTTTGACTATAGGATATCATTGATTTTATGTGAGACCCTCCACACTTAGATGCCATGTATGTCAGAAACCTTTCATGGTCTAGCCTCTAGATGTTTGTTGGGTGTGGACTGATGCACTCAGTAATCAAGTGTTAAGCAAGATAGGATTCGTCGACCCGTATGTGTACCATAAAGGGGTTTAGGTATCCATGTAAGTAAAGTCACGATTCTTAAAGACTTTGGCCAAAGCCGATCACCTATGGTGGATCGCATTAGTTGTAAAGACGCACGCACATGTCTATATGAGTTTCCAAAACTCATGGTACATTGCGTTAAACCATTGGAACTCCAATTCCAATATACGACATGTGCTATTATTCTAGGTTATAGGAATTCGACCGTATTCTAAAACCAACGACTATGAATATTTACTTTAGGAATAGTTTACACCTAGTGTCAAGACTATTCTACGGTCTACGTCATTTTTAGCATATCTATACATCAATTTAATACGCATTATGACAATACCATTAATGATGTATGAAATGAAAAATGTAGTTATTTTATTAATAAATAATAAAATATACAAATCGGATTGGCACTCCATGCACCAACTCCATCTGTCGGCCGGCCGACCGACGAGCCTCATGACGCAAGGCATCGTTTTTGGGGGAAAGGGGGCGAATTGGGAGATTTGTAATGTTTTGCCAATTTCGCAATAAGCAGAAACTATGTGTATTTATAAGAATGTTTCTGAAATTTACGTTCAGACCCCGCGAAATTACAATCAGGTCCCTACCATGGAACTTTCTAGAAATTTCATATTTTTGAAGCGATTCTGATGCAAATTTCGAAAAGTATTGAACACGAAAGTTGTTCATCTCGGAAAGATGAGTCCGATGATTAAAAAATCAGCTCAATCGGAGTTTGTTTGCTATCTTTATAAATGATACAAGAAACTTTTACGCGTATAACGATAAAATCAGAAATCGCGTAACTGATTCTCGAAACCACGCGTTTTCCAACGTGACGAATCTTCACCTTAAAATATTCCAACCTATTTCCCAACACATAAACTTTGATTTTTGATTACCATCCAATTCCAAATCCTTAACTTCAATTCAGAAACCTTCCGACACTGTTCCAAAAAACTCGGGATATTACATCATCCCCTCATTATAAAAATTTCGTCCTAGAAATTTCTCCGTCCTTATTTCTAATCTTTCAGAATCGATCATACATATATTATCATCGTTTCCGTATTCGGAAGTCACCACACTTTACACATTTTCAAAGTTACGTATCTCACAATCCAATACAAACTACACTATTTCAAAACGAAACTTATCGAATCTTATATTTTATACCAATAACACATCAAACTTATCATATCTATTCACACCCATCCATAGAAACACGCTTAAGCCATTTCACAGTCATCCATCAACAGAAAGAAAGTCAAACACGGATTCTATATAGCCAATCACATACATCTCCCGAAACGAGGAACATAACACATGTTATTTGCACACAACCAAATACAATTTCAAAACGAAAACATAACACAAATTTCATTCTATCTCATTCGTCCACAATACAAAACGAAACTCATTCATTTCACATCATATCATTCTATATCATATATTTAAACGACATCAATATCAAAGTTTACATTTGTACATATCCAATCGCATATACAACATGGTATGGCTGACAACATAGCACATATAACATCACACTACCCAAAAGATATGTGACTTACTATAAACATACATACGCACAGATCGAAAATACATACCGATCGACCACTACTCAGTTGCGCACATAGACCGGACATTGTATGGACCATGTTGATAGGGTAGTGGCCCAACCATTTTCCGATAGTCTGGACCCCATAACGAGCGCCTCGGGGGCTGATCTGGAACGAAACATATACGAGCACCACAGATGGTCAAAAATATAAAATCATCAAGCACCGTGGCAGAAACAGATTTTCGAGCGTCTCGGCGGAAAAAAGTTTTGTAGTTTAAAATCATCAAAATCATTTTCGAGCAATGAGACGGAAACATATCATATATCTAAAAACATGAAAACGTTAATCAAGCATCGAGGCAGAAACATTTTCTTTATCCTTTATAATCAAAATCAAAACACCTTAAAACTTTCTTTATTTCATACGGATGGTTCAAAATATCAATCCACAATTCAGACTATCAACATCATAGAATCTCTCATACCTCAAAACACCTCGAATTCATATTACTTACTTATACATATACTTATATAAATCAGATATCCTACGACGATTAAAGAATCGTGGACATGTCGACATGAGATGTGCGACTTGGAAACTTGACGATATATTCTATATTTCCTAACCACAACTCGGATAGCCTACGCCGGAGGGATTGTTAATCATATGTGATGACCTCGACTTGTATAGTTCAGAAAGATCGTTCGTGTTCTTCGATAATTCGGAGGTGGCCGAATTGCGTACATATTAGCCAGGCTTATATGACGAACGTGTCTGAACTTAGAGAGTCCCAATATGAAGTGTACTCGTTGAACACTTGGGTAGCCGATTAATTTTGATAAAAGATAATATTTGATATTATAATTATCAACTAAGATAATCAAGTGTTATTGGATAACATTGATTATTTCCTTTGACCTAATTGGATTAATTCAATAATTACACAAGGGCTTAATTGTAAAATCATAATTATCTCTACCATTTGAGGATATTATAGTAATTGTAAGTATGTAATAATAGGTGATTTTGGCTTGATTTAATTGGATTAAATCAAAGTGGCAAACATTTAACTAATCCATTTCCTAATCATTGACTTGATTTAATTGGATTAAATTAAAGTGGGAGACAATAGAGATTAGTCACACCTAATTATACATATTTGGACAAATTGGATTAAGCCCACTTAAAAGTTGATTACAACTTTTATTAATTAAAAATTGCCTAAGTTTTTCTATAAATAGCAAGCTTTAGGAAGGTTTTAATTACAAGTAAAAATACAAGCATAAGCAAATTCTTAAGAGATTAGCCTAAGTTAGAGAAGTGTTTAGAGAAGCTTGTGAGGTCTCTATAGCATTTCATCTAGGAGAAAACAAGATTGGATCTTGAAGTGAAGCTTGGAAGAATTGGAAACAAGATTGGATCTTGAAGTCAAGCTTGCACACCTTGGAGGTTCTCCGACGATTTCAACAATGGAGAAGTATGTTGGATCTTGCATCAAGCTTACTAGGTAATATTTGATCTTCCCCTAAGCTATGTTTATTTATGTATTAGATGCATGATCACATAGCTTAATGTTGAAATAAGGCTAATAAATTGTGTTATGATGCTTTTGAAGTATAAACACAACATGCTTATAATTAGGTAAAAAATGTTCATGTTGGACATGGAACAATTAATTAGAGTTTGGAACTCTTGATTAAAGCTTAGAGCTATGACTACCATTCTAAAATCACTTGACCACCTTTGGGTGACCTAGAATTATTCACGAGACATTTCTTATTTGGATTCTAATTTGGTTTGTGTATTGGATTCAAAATTTACGCAAGTGCGTATTTAGAATAAATTTATGTTTTTGGAAAAATATTTGATATTTTAAAAAACTTGATTTTTATTCTACAACATGTGTTAATGTTGGTTTTGAAATTAAAAATTAATTTTTGGTGTTTTTTTAAGTGTTTAGGGAGAATCAGAAGTGATTAGGGTAAAATACACTAATCGCTTCAGCTCACTGGAATTGGAGCTAAAGCTTTGAATTCAAAAACAATGAAAACAAATAAAAAAAAAAAGTGATTTGATATTGTGTGCGCGGCAATTTTTTTCTTCGTTTTTGAGTTTCTGAACTCCGATTCAGTCCCGATTTTTTTCCTATACACTTGTAACCCATACTTGACATTCATGGGTTAGACCCATTTCCGCTGCCCGGCACCGAGGGGTTCCACAACTAGCCCAAGTAATAGTATTAATAATGTTGGAGCATTATTGGATGGTCCGTCTTGTCAATATGGAGATGAATGGGTTCTTACTACTTATATCCAATATCGCCATTAATGTGAGGGTATAAGTGCTCAGAACTTAGGTCGCTCCGGTAAAACATTAGATGTAGCGTGATGAGTTAATGCAGTCACCCAATATCTTCATTAGTGTGAGTGTGTACATACGAAGCTCATTAGTACACATTGATAAGTATACACCTAGAACACGTCTTAATCCAATATCGTCATTAGTGTGAGGATAAGAAATGATTCAGGACCAAACTATGAGTCACATGAAGTGATTGACCTTGGAGGTATACCTAATGAGTTTACAAAGGTCAATATCGTCATTAGTGTGAGGCTAGAGTAAATGTCATTGGATCCACTTCCCGCTATGAAATTTTGATAGTCAAATTTCTATTTTTCCGTTAAGGGAGATTACAGAATTACGTAAAGTAGTGGGACGACACTAATAGATTTAAAATTCCATAATCAATTAGTGTTATCACTTTTGAAATGAAAACTGTTCTGCTACTACAAAAAAATGTTGTCTTGTAGATGGTTGCCATTAATCCATTGATGAAACTTTTGGATTCATATAATCTAAAAGGAGCTGAGAACTATTTAGAATAGGAAATGAACATACGCCTTGTCTTGGAGTATGAAAAGTTGACTTATGTCATGATCAATCCACTACCTGTTGATATCGATCATGACTCCACTCCGGAAGAGCGAGAAACTTTTGATAGATGGAAGGATGATAACCTGAAGTTGAAATCCTACATCTTGGGATCGATGGTTCCAGATTTGTTGAGACAGTACATTAAAGTACCTGATGCTTGGAGCATCAAGCGAACACTCAAGGAGTTGTTCGAGGCAAATCAAGAGATGGAACTTTATCGAAGGTCTAGGGAATTGTTCTGTGCTGAAATCAAGGAGGGAGGAGATGTCAGCGCTCATGTTTTAAACATGATAGACCAAATTCGATGTCTGCAATGACAGGGCATTGTGTTTGATGAACGGCTGGGCCGTAATTTGATTATGTCTTCTTTGCCTGGTTCTTATGTTGGCTTTGTATTAAATTTCCATATGCATTCGATGCAAGCCACATACGAAGAAATTCATAACATTTTACGCACGGCGGAGCAAGATTTGAAGAAAGGCAACCCCACATTATATCTCCATGGTAGAGCTGGCTCTTCAAAGACTTCTGGGAAGTCAAAGAAAATTAAGATGGGGAAGAAGAAGATATCAAAGAAAAACTCCAAGAAGCGCAAAGGCGCAAAACCGAAAGTAGCTCGTGATCATTGTCTACAATGTAAAAAGTCTGGACACTGGAAGACTGTCCAGAGCTAAAAGGAAAAGCAGGACCCTCAGGTACGCTTTGTATTTTTCCAATTATTGACATCTCATTAGCCTTAGATTCAAATAGTGGATGAGTGTTAGACACTGGGAGTCTTACTCATATTTGCAATTCCCTACAGGAAATGACGGTTAAAAGAAGGCTAAATAAAATGGGAGATCCAGCTTAGAGTTGGCAATGGAAAGACATTGGATGTCAAGGCCATATGAACATTTGTTCTAGATCTCCCAAATGGATGTAAATTAGATTTACATGACTGTTATTATGTTCCCTCACTTATCAGACAAATAATATCGCTGCCAATATTAGATAAAGAGAGATATAAAATAAACATTAAAGATGAAACTTTATGTTTGTATGATAAAGATAATTTATTCAAATGTGAATGTTCTTTATCAAATGGTCACTATGTTTTGGAAATATATAGAGATGTCTTTAATATAGAGAAAAATACAAGTAAGAAGTCTGAACTAAATAATACTGAATTATGGCATATGAGATTGGGCCACATAGGTGTTAGACGTCTATCCAAATTGGTAAAGGATGGTTTGATTGAAAATCTTACTTTAGCTCATTATCCGATTTGTGAGTCATGTATCCAATGAAAGATGACAAATGCCCCATTTCAAGGTGTTGGACACCGTGTTGGATATTTACTGGAGCTAATACATAACGATGTGTGTGGTCCATTCAATCATGCCGTTCATTATGGTTCCACATACTTTGTGACTTTCAGTACATAAATATAAGTCAGAAACATTTGACAAGTTCAAAATATTCCGAAACAAAGTAGAAAAACAAACCAGTAAATTCATCAAATGCCTTAGATCAGATCGAGATGGTGAATACATGAGTGAAGAATTCAGAAATTATTTAAAGGAGAATGGAATTCTCGCCCAATATAGCCCATCAGAAACACCTCAACACAATGGAGTGTCTGAGCGTAGAAATCGTACTTTATTGGATATGGTGCGAACGATGATGAGCTATACATATCTTCGTTATTACTTTTGGGGTTACGCTTTACAAACTGCTGCCTACATACTTAATAGAGTTCCATCGAAAGTTGTTTCTACGACCTCCTATCAGATATGGTTCGGTAGAAATCCAAGTCTTAAGCATTTAAAGATTTGGGGATGTCCTGCATACGTTAGAATTGCGCAGCGGGATAAACTAACACCCAGAGGATATAAATGTAGGTTCGTTGGATATCCTGATAATTCCATGGGATATCAATTCTATGATTCCGAGCAACGAAATGTATTTGTTGTTCGCTTTGCAACTTTTCTTGAAATGCAATTTTTGAGAGAAAGTGGGAATTGTAGAGAGATTAAACTTGATGAGTTTGATCCCAACAGTAAGGAACCTGAGATGGAACCAGAGATCCAACTAGGTGAAGGATCTATAACATAGGTTCTACGTAAGTCGAATAGAATATCAAAGCCTCCTGAAAGATTATTTTTAACATTTGATGTGAGCTTTGATGTTCTCCTCTTGGAGGAAATAGATCCGACTACGTATAACGAAACGATATTGGATATCGATTAGGGAAAATGGCAGGAAGCCATGAAATCCGAAATGGATTCAATGCATGCCAATCAAGTCTGGGACTTAGTTGAACATCCTGAAGGAGTTAAACCTATTGGCTGTAAATGGGTTTACAAAATGAAGCGAGGGCCCGATGGAAAGGTGGAAACCTTTAAGGCCCGACTGGTAGCAAAAGGTTACACTCAACATCCTGGGATTGACTATGAGGAAACTTTTTCACCAGTAGCCATGCTAAAATCCATTAGGATTCTTTTAGCCATTGATGCATATCACGACTATGAGATATTACAGATGGATGTGAAAACCGCTTTCCTAAATGGATTCCTTGAAGAGGATATCTATATGGAACAACCAGAGGGTTTCGTATCCAGTGAGACTTCAAACTTGGTTTGTAAGCTCCAAAAGTCTATTTATGAACTTAAAAAGTTATCCTGAAACTGGAATCGTCGTTTTGATGAGATAATTAGATTATCTGGATTCATCAAAAATGAGGAAGAACCATGTGTTTATAAGAAAGTTAGTGGGAGCATGATAGTTTTCCTAATCTTGTATGTAAATGACATCCTTATCATAGGAAATGATATAGGGAAGATGCAAAGTGTGAAAGCCTACCTTTGCAAGAACTTATCCATGAAAGATATGGGTGAAGCTTCTTTTATACTAGGTATAAGGCTCTACCGAGATAGAGTTAGGAAGCTTATAGGGTTGTCACAATCGACGTACATAGACAAGATATTAGAAAGGTACAGTTTTACCAACTACAAGGTAGTAAATGTACCTTTCCGATACGGCATACATCTTTCGAAGAAAATAGAACCTCAAACTGAGGAAGAGAGAGTTAGGATGTCTAACTTGCCATATGTTTCTTGTATTGGAAGCATAATATATGTTATGCTATGTATTAGACCTGACATCAGTTTCGGCGTCAGTGTGACCAGCCGATATCAATTTGATCCAAGTAATGATCATTGGACAACCGTGAAACATATCATAAAATATCTTAAAGGTACTAAGGATAAGTTTCTGATATATGGAGAAAATGAGCTACAAGTTAAGGGTTATTCAGACTCCGACTTCCAGGGAGATCCAGATGATAGAAAATCTACATCAGAATACATATTTACCCTTAACGGTGGCGTTGTTAGTTGGCGTTGTTCAAAGCAAGGCTCAACAGCTGATTCCACCACTGAGGCAAAATTTATAGCGGCTTTAGAAGGTGCTAAAGAAGCTGTTTGGATTAGAAATTTTCTCACAGAACTTGGCGATGTGCCTAGTATTGCGAATTCGATCCCATTGTACTGTGATAATAATGGAGCCATCGCGCAGGCTAAGGAGCTGAGGGCGCATTCCAAGTCTAAACACGTGGAAAGGAAATACCGCGTAATTAGAGAGATTATTGAACGAAAAGACATATTGGTCTTGAAGGTTCAAGGACAAGACAACGTAGCAGACCCGCTTACAAAGGCCTTACCTCCTAAGTTATTCGATAAAGATGTGGAGGAGATGGGACTACGATACCATCCAGATTGGTACTAAGCAAGTGGGATTTTGATGGAGTTGGTGTTTGGAGTGCCAATTTGTTAGGGTTGGTGCTCAGAGTACTAATCCGGATCGTATTTATGTCCGATTCATGAATACGAGCAATTTCATTTTCCATAATTTTACTTATTTAATGGTACCACCTCTTGTCTTTTATACACATATTCGATCTAATTACGATTAGATATCTAATTATGATTAGATTGAAACTAAATCTGGTTTAGTGATACGTGTATATTAGACAAAGCCCTAGGATTTATAATATAGTGCGCAGTTACAACATAGTTTGTAATTGACATTGGGAAGCGTACTATAAGATGTATATCCTTAAATAAAGTTCCTGGTCAAGATTTACTAACACGGATCGGTTAGTAAAATCCGCTGAGACCAGTACATGTCGTATATCGTGACCAGTACGCCTCTTCTGGGTATACTGAAAATCGTAGTGTATTGGGTGTGATGTCAAGATGGAAATATCACTTCAGTCATATGGAGATGATGATCACGTAGGATACAGAACTGGTACTCTTAAATGCTGCAGCTATCGGGATAATATGACAAGGTCATGATTATCCGATTACACAGACTAGTTACTAGTGATCCGATATATGCTTCGTACGGGGCAGACACAATTCCAGTCTCAGGCCTAGCATGTGACATCTGATATTGGATCTTAATACGCAATACTTAGTATACTACGCTTGATAAAAATTATGTATTCCTTAAAAGAATATTTCTGGAGAATTGAGTAGGCACGGTGCTTTGCTAGAAGCCAACCATGTCTTGTAAATCAGTAAGAATGCGGTACCGGGTACGCACGTATTCGGATAGTCTGAAGACCGTATTTACTGCCAATATATCCAGGGATCTCTTGGGTCGCTTCCCAAAGATTCACTGATGATATTTGACTCGAACAGAATTAATCTAGGATTAATTAGAAGAGAAAGAAAATTAATCTGGGATTAATTGCGGCAAGAATTTATCTGGGATAAAATTGGATAGAAGAGAGAGAGAACGATTAATTTGGAATTAATAGATTAAATAATATATTGAATATATTAATTGAAATTATATTTCAAAGCGGAATTAAAATTAGATTTTAATTCGGGCAAACGAATTAATTTAGAATTAATTCGTAAGTGACTTTAATAATAATTTTGCAAGGCATAATTATTTAATTAAATTATATTTAAGTATGTCACAATGGAAAATTCGTTTAATTCGGAATTAAACGAACCCGGGCCCGAATGAAGTTGCGTGTTAGATTGTTCGACTTAAATTTGGAATTTAAAAGTGGTGGGACCCACTTGACTTACATCAACAAGTTTGACTTGTGATGGAAGTTGTTAAAGATTGTGTAAAGCTTGGATTATTTTTTTAACACACAATCTAAACCAACACACTTTGTTTTTTATTTTGAAAGACATATACCAACTTTGATTTTTTGTAATTGGTAATTTGATTTTAGATTCAAATATCAAGAAAACAAAAACTCTCTCCCTCTCCCACACATTGCCGTGAACCTCCTCATTCTTCCTCCATTGATTTTGCTTCAAAATCAACTTGAGCTAGCACTTTCAATGAGTTAAAAAAGGTGATAGGGAAACTCATCCTTGAGTTTGGAAGACAAACACAAAGCTTGGAGCTTCCAAAACGAAAAGATTTTTGAAATCTCAACATCCGATCATTGTAAGTATTTCCGCAACTTATTTGATTTATTCACACACAATATAATCTTAGAGATCCTTGGCATGTTCTAGGAACACTTACAATGGTATCAGAGCCATTTCTAAGCATGATTTTATTCTAGGGTTTATATACTTTAATTTGGGGATTTTGTGTTTGGAGCATGATTTTTTCAAATTGGTTGTTTGGTTGAGCTTTGATGATGATAAATTGGATTTGTGAATCAATAGATTTGAGATAAATTGATTAGATTAATTTTCCCTAAAGATCCAACCTTGGCCGAATATAAGACCTTAGGTGTATCATGGTGATTTTTGATTTTAGACTATTGGATATGTTTAAATCATGAAATGAATATTGATTGTTAATTTAATTTGATTGAAATCAAAATTGGATATTATTTCCCCAAATTATCGTGAAGTGTGAAGCATGTATTAGATTGATTTTGCTTCAATTTGTGTTGGACATGAGTTGAATAATTAAAGCATGATTAATTAGTTTAATTGATGTTTTGGAAATATTGGTTTAATTAATTAATTATGGCAATTACAATTTAATTAAAATTAATGTAATATTTGGAATGTTATATTAATTAATGTTAGTCTTTAAAATTGGATTGGGATAATTTTGTTGTATTTGGGCTTAATGGGCTTGGTTGGGCCAAGCTTGGTTTAGGACAATTGGATTGGATCCATATTAGGCCTAAAACCATTCCATAAAGTCCAAATATAACTTTTGGGCCTTTTAATATTTAATTGGGCCTAATGGGCCAAAATTGATTTTATGGCAAATGGTGATCCCTATTTGGGCCTTGGCATTTTGGGTTTGATCCATATTGGCCAAAGCCCATGCTTAAAGAATTAATTGAAAGCTCATTGGACTTTAATTGAATAGTATTGGATACTAATTGGGCCTTTGAGACCCATTAATATTGGATTTGGAATCCAAGTCTAAAAGGCACTAAAATAAGTGTAATTATTTAATTTGGAATTAAAAATGAATTAGTATTGGATACAATTTAAAACTGGATTTAAAATTGTAGTTCGATATAATTCAAGAATACTTACTTTGATTATTTATTCTTAAACGAGTTGGACTCGCGCAAATCAAATCGTTGTTTGAACATTGGATGGTCATTAATTCAAAGATTAATTAATTGGATTAGATTGATTGAATAACATACTTTGTGTGAATACATGGATGTATTGTATGAATAATGTATATCAGATGGATATTAGAATGGTGAGGGCAATTTTGGAAATTGTTGTAATAAATTTAGAATTTATTAAATTGGACATGCGTGTCCAGCCTATTATCTTTATTCTCTTTGTATTTCTCTTCTCACCAATTCCCTTCAATATTAATGAGGTTTCTTTAATGTATTATGTAATTGGGTAGAAGTAAGAATAGTGCTAGCGGAGAGAGGAAATAAAGAGATTTGTTATAGGAACAAATTTGTTATATATCCATCCGCATATCATTATTAATTTATTTCGCGCTTTATTATGCTTTTAGAATGCATGCTTAAGTGTGTATGATGAGACCTAATCAAAGATAATAAATTGGTTACCAATTTACGCGAAAAACCCTCAATACAATATTAAGCGTTTTTCCTTCCATTGAGTGGTTCTCTCTCAAGATCCAAGATTGGGATTGGTTTGTTGGCCAAAGTCAAGATCAATGTCCATCGCATATGAGTTTGAACCACGAAAGCTTTGTTCTATATCGCATGTCTTGGGCGGTTGTGACTTGTTGGCCAAAGTCAAGGTCACTTATAGTTCATCGACGTGGATTACGAAGCTTTCCCACTGTCAATGAGTCGCGCTTAACTGGAATCATTAAGTTTGTTGAGCCAAAACCAAGGCTTAGTTGATTCATAGGAAAAGGTTAGGAAATATATTGGATATATGTTTCGGACTTGGAGGTCCACCTACCGGATCTAGGAATTGGATGAGATCCAATTGATCTTAGAGATCTACTTAGTTAAGTTTCATACAACTTGTTAGCCAAAGTCAAGGTTTTGTGTTATTTAACAGGATCCTAGCCCGCTAGGAAATTAGGTTTCCTGAGTACTCCACTGAGGGTTAGAGGCTCGCTGAAAAATCGTGGGAGGCTAGTATAAAATTTGAAATTTCGTTTAGATACGTGCCAATACGCGCTCTTTTATTTTATCGTAGTTATAAATATATTAGTTGGACTAATATTTAATATTGCTTTCTTTAAACAGTTGGACTGTATTCAAACAACTTCATTTGTAGTTGGTTATATAGTTGGACTATAGTAATCATTACATTTGAATGTAACCGATCATTTGTAGTTGATTATATAGTTGGACTATAGTAATCATTACATTTAATTATACCCGAAATCATTGATTGGATAGTTGGACTATAACAATCAATATAACTGGAAAGATTAGCGTCAAAGGACATAATCCTAAGTGACAATGTCTTTAACGACTCTAATTTTCCAGATTGGGAGATGAATCTCAGGATAGTCCTGGAAGCCGAGAAGTTGCTCTATGTCATAGAGAAACCTTTCGGGCCTGAGCCCAGAGTTGAGCAAATAGTAGAGCATGAGCTTTGGAAGACTCATAGTGATGATAAATTTAGTGCTTAATCCGTTATGCTTGCCGCAATGACTCCTTAATTTCGTTGTCATAACTAAGGATTAGATCCTTATACCATGATATTGAAATTAAAAGATCTTCATGGATCTAACCTTATATATTAGAAGTATGAATTGCAAAAAGGAAGCTCTTTCACTCGCGAATGTCAGAGGGTACATATGTCGAGCACTAGGTGTCGCAGATGATTGCTGACATCGAACAGCTAGGTTAGCTGGGCATTACCTACGAGGCCGAGACTTCTATAGATTTGATCTTACAGTCTCTGCCCGAATGCTGGGGCGGGTTCATAATGAACCAAGAGAAAACTCTTGGAGAGTTAATGGCTATGCTCAAGGAGGCATAGCCAAAGCTTCTAAAAGGGCAAGAAGTACAAAGCGCATTTTACTTCAACATCCAAGAAGGCAAGGCTTGGCCGAAGGCTTCTGGGGTTGTGAAAGGGCAAAGGTAAAATCGTCACAGTCTTTTGGGAAGACATAGGATATATCCCAAGATGTCTGCCTAAACTGTGGAAAATGGGGTCACTGAAAGCGTGACTGCTGTATGGACAATAAAAACATGAAGGAAGTGAAGTCGAGCAAGGCTCCGACTTCAGGTATGTTTATTATTGTAATAAACGTGTCCGCTATTGATTTTAAAATTTGGATTTTTGATACTGTATGTGGTACGTCCATATGTACTGATGTGCGGGATCTGCT